>CAUYQV010128277.1:0-62593 GCA_963574575.1 Galagoides demidoff | reverse complement strand
ACCAAGTTGTACCAGAGTGCAGGAGGAATGCCAGGGGGATGCCAGGAGGACTGCCTGGGGGCTTTCCTGGTGGTGGTGCTCCTCCTTCTGGTGGTGCTTCCTCTGGCCCCACCACTGAAGAGGTTGATTAAGCCAACCCAAGTGTAGATGTAGCATTGATCCACACAGTAAATATGGAAGGACCCACATTTGTAGCAAATTATGTGGCAGATTTAAAGTTGGGCTGCTATAGTGAATTATTGGGCATTTTCAATACTTGAATGTGGAACATGCACAGGGGAAGGACATAACCTTGCACTTTAAAAGCACCGTATTGTAAGTGGAAAATGCAATGTCTTAAATAAAAATGTATTTAAAATTGGCAAAAAAAAAAAAGAAGTAATTCTGCTTGAGGAGATCAGGAAAGACACAGCAGGAGAGGTATTGACTCAGTTGAGTTGTACAGGTTAATAAGCACTAAGGAATTTGGTGCTTTGACAAGGAAGGGGAGGGAATTTCTGACAAAGGGAGCACCATTTGTAGAAACAAGGAGGTCTGGGGGCACAGATAGTCAGTTCAGTGAGGATAAAATGCAGAACGCCTTTGAGTAAGTTGTAGTGGAAGAGCATGCAGGATCAGGGTTCATTTTAATGCTGGAAGAAATGCAGTTATGTGCAAAACAATTATATTTACAAAAGGGTTACACATACAATTAGACATTCATTTCCTCGGCCTTCACACAGGCCAAAGTTTTTGAGTACCTTTGTCTTTTTATTCCAGAATATCTATCGTTTTCTTTTCTTTTTCATGAAGCAGAAAGATTGGTTTGTCCATGCAATGAACTACTGCTTAGTAATATAAAGAAATAAACTACTGAGACACTCTTGCAGATAGGTGAATCTTAAAAGCCATATTTTTTTCAAAAGTGTTTTTTTTTTTTTTTTTTAGAGACAGAGTCTCACTTTGTCACCCTTGGTAGAGTGTTATGGCATTATAGCTCATAGCAACCTCAAACTCTTGGACTCAAGCGATTCTCTTGCCTCAGCCTCCCAAGTAGCTGGGACTACAGGCACCTGCCACAATGCCAGGCTATTTTTTTCTTTTTTTAAAAAAATTTTAGTTTAGCAGGCCCAGGCTGGGTTTGAACTTACCAGTCCTACTACATGGGGCTGGTGCTCTAACCACTGAGCTACAGGCACCACCTGAATCTCAAAAGCCTTTTGCAGAGTGAAATAAGCAAGAGAGAAAAGATTTTAATTACATTTACATGAAATTCCCCAAAATCCAAGACTATAGTGATAGCACACTGGTAGTTGCAGAAACCAGGGTTTTGAGTAGAAAATATTGACTAAAATGGGACATAAGGAAACTTTTTTAGGTGATGGGACCATTCTATATCATGATCATGGTGGTGACTATAAAACAAAATAATTCTCAAAACTCAATAAATCATACTCAAAATTGGTAAATTTTATTGTTTATGTAAGTTATGGCCACATCAGAAACTTTGGGCTAGAATGAGTCAACTTCAGAGGTAATAAAAAAAGAAAGAATTACCTTTCCAATGAAAACATCCAGAATGAGGTTCCTGAACTGACTTTCTCAGGCATCTGGAGATGGAGAACCACATTAGCTAATGCTTAGTAGACTAGCAAATTGAAGGGAAAAAGGAGTACTTTTTTTCCCACTAAAATGTAATTTTTGGACTTTAAGAATGTTTGAGTTTAAATAACATGTATAATAATACAAACATAATAATTTAAACAAAGCAGTTCTTATCTGCAGCCATGTTTTTAACACCTATATGTCTATTGATTCATTTAGGTGTCACAATAGCCCTGTAAGTCCCATTGCCATTCTCATATGCCAGGTTAGGAAACTGGAGCAGAGGGAGGCTAACTGACTCATCCAGTATTACAGACCTAGGAGATGTAAAAACTGGGATTTGAAATCAGGCAGTGAGTTTTAGAATCTGTGTACTTTTCCACAAAGGCATTATATTTAAATTTAAATTTTCCCAGCCATTTCATAATGAGAGGAGTTTATATTCAATGTTGGGGCATCTTGATGATGTTGCTGTACCTTATTCCTGGAGCATATTAATATATTTATTTTATAACATTGCAGAGTCCCTGGTGACCTATGTAAAACAATGTGGCTATATGTAATTAGGAAGGGGAATGAATTTTAAGCTTCAAATAATATGATATTGGAGTTAATTAATTAAGTACACTGTTCTTATCCACTTCAATGCCTTCTGGTGGACAAAATCAATTCTGACCGCAAGAGGTATAGAGACTGTCTATAAAAGAACAGTTACTATTGGTGGACTTGCTACATGGAGAAGGAAATGAGATTGGCCTTTATCTCTGCCAAGGAGGCCAGCCAGTTGTGTATGATCATAGGTTTAATGAATACACTCAGGTTATCAGATGTATAAAATTCGCTGGAGAGTATTAAAATGTACTACATGTTTTCATACCCAGGAGTCTCCATTTAAGAAGCCCTTCATTAGATTACTGCATGATGTCATTCATCTACCTTTCTGAACTGAGTGACAAGACTCTACTAGATGTAGAATGTTTGTAAATACAAGGAACCTTTCATCTCTATTTTATTCTTTGTTTTGCCCCAGCACAAGGAGGAAATCCTCAATCACTCCATCTATGCTAAAACCCAAACCTTTCCTTGGTTAAGCTCTCCTAATGTCAAGTCTGGGAAAGTGAACAGAGAGTGTTAGTCTGAAAACAAAACAAACCAAACAAAAATTCCTGTTTTTCCTATTTTTCTCTGGACATAGTATGTCTCACTCTTGTGTCTATCAATTGGTTCATAACTTAGAAAGTAAATGGGGGGAGGGTGTTACCTGTTAATGGACTTACAACAGTGTTGATGTTGTTATCTTTATTTTTGATTTTCAGGAAAATGTTGGGAATAAGAACAATCTGAAAATCGGGACAACATAGGGAAAAGAGCCAAATGAGAGTCTTTCAGTCCCTCATACCACTCACCTTTGATCTATGTACATAACTCTCTTCTGCTCTTCCTCTTACCATGATCAACATTCATGTCACCCTCCACAACCTCCTGCCAAGAACAAAAAAGATGAGAACTGTCGATCATTTTCCACAGTTTTTATGTTTAACTTATTACAGCCCAGTGCCCAAAGCCTACCAAGAACACACTTGAGGTCAAGCAAATTTAGTTTTAGTAACTTGCTGTACCGAGGACAACTGCATCTTATGGTGAGATAGTCTCCATGAGAGGTGATGAGGATGGGTTTGTAATAGGATTTGGATATGCACAGTCTGATTGGCTTGTCTGGTCTTAATTGCATCGTCAGAAGTGGGGGTCATTTGGTGATTGGGTATATTAATAACATGAATTTAGGAGTGGGAGAAATACAGTAAGGCTGTCATGGGCAAGGGAGCATTCGTCACTCACCCGCCGTGGAAAGGCAGCCGCTGCCTGTCTTTGCTTTTGTCTTATTTCATCCTATCAGACGTTGATGTTCTGTAACATTGCTTAAGTTCAGCAAACAAGCAACCTACCTGTTGGCTTCCAGGCCCACTGGTAGTTGTCAGTTGTCAGGGACTGCTGTCAATGTTGTTTCTCCCCAACCCCTCAGTTTTTTACATCCATCAGTTTCTCTCTCGATTCAGCTTGAAAGTTTGTTTTCAGGGGAGAAACAAACAAACAAACATAAGATGTTCAGGAAAGAGCCAATGATGAAGAAACTGTTCAAACAAAAAACCCACCTTGTGTTAATGGTATCTTATCCTTCAGGACTGAATTTTAGAGCAGAAACCCTGAGAGAAAGAAAAAAAAAATTGATATTACCTTCTCAGAAACCACTTGCGTGTAAATGTGAAAGTGTATTGGCTACTTATGCGCATGGAACTAGAATTTATTGGAGGTACAAACACATTCATACGAATGTTTATAGCTGTATTGTGGTTATAGTTGCTAATGAGACTGAGTTATTTCAGGTAAGCAGACATATTAACAAAGTTTCAGAGATAGTTTGGTTTGTATTAACTTGGCTGTAATTATGCTTTTAAAGACACAATAATTCAAGAAAAAAGGTTATACAAAACATACCAGTAGATTAAAGTATTTTAATTTACTTTTTCATAGACAGAATATTAATAGTTGGGGAAAGAATGATATTTCAAACACAATATAGTTAAGCCTGAAATGAAAATTTCATTAGGTTTATCTTTAATAGCATACTGGGAGCACCAGAGATTGCTTTCTGCATATAACATGAGCTTAATGTAGAATTTGCAGTACTTCAATAATTTTCTTTTAAGAGAACGAAATTTCTTTAAGTATGAACTCTTCATTGGATTTCTGGTTTGGGGCTATTTATTTATTTATTTTTAAAAGTATTCCCTTTACTTAATGGTTCCTACAGAAATAGTTATGGCTATGACTGGATTCTTAAAAGTACAGTTTGGCCATTTTCAAACTTTCCTTCCATTAATTTATCCACACATGAATGTCCATTTACCCATGAGTAGATGTTCAGGAAAGAGCCAATGATGAAGAAACTGTTCAATTTTCAGGACATTTGATTGAAATAAGTGTTTTCCTCCTCCATTTATTTTTTCACTCAGGAAGCTTTAGCTGCCTCCTTTGAATAATGCTACCCTTGTTTTTCGCTTTATCTCAGCTAGAGAAGTGAATCATGGAGACTATTATAAAAGAATTGGTGAAAATAGAGAGAAAAGGAGAGTGATAAGAAGAGAAAGCTAACATCAAAGTCTTTTTCATGCTTCTATCCGGGCACAATTGTGGTTGGAAATAACTGAATTAATACATTACTTTTTTTTTTTTTTTTGAGACAGAGTCTTACTGGGTTGCTCTGGGTAGAGTGCTGTGGCATCATCATAGCTCACTCTCTGGGTAGAGTGCTGTGGCATCACTCATAGCCAGAACTCTTGGGCTCAAGTGATCCTCCTGCCTCAGCCTCCTGAATAAATGGGACTACAGGTGTCCATCAGGATGCTTGGCTAGTTTTCTATTTTTGTTAGAGACAGGGACTCACTCTTGATCAGGCTAGTCTCGAACTCCTGAGCTCAGGCAATCCATTTGCCTTGGCTTCCAAGTGTGCTAGGATTACAGGCGTGAGCCACTGTGCTTGGCCTGATCCATTACTACCCAAACTTTATTTGATTTTTACTAGATATTCCATTAATGTCCAGTTTATGTTCTAGGATCAAGAAATGATACTATGTTGCATTTTTTTTCAGTCTTCTCTAGTTTATATATAACAGTTTCTTAATCTTTCCTTGTTTTCATGGCCTTCATACTCTTAAGGATTACTGACATCTAGTTAAATGTTCCTGAATTTGAAGTTGTCTGATATTTTTAAAATTATGATTAGACTTCAGAATTTGTGGAAAGTATCAAAAGATGTAAAATGTCTTTCTCACCACGTAATGACAGAACATGTGTGCTATCTACATGACATTACTGATATCGATCATATGATAAGATGGCGTTTGCCATTCATCTCCACTGTGAAGTTGCCATCTTCCTCTTTCTCTCCTCTATTCCTTACAACAGTCCTGAGGTCTATTTAGCTCATCCTTGGGTTTACGGTGGGATTAAACTCCACTCCCAGAGGAGGAATGTTTACATATATTGTGTGGAATTCTTCCATCAGGGAGATTAGTCTCTTCTCCCTCATTTATTTATTTATTCAATCATAGATATAGGCTTACGGATATTTATTTTATATTTTGGGTCATAGTTCAATATTATATTATTTATATAAGTGCTTAAATTATACCAGTTTTGGCCATTAGAACTTTTCCAGGTTGGTTCCTATGTCCCTTTGACATGCATCTATCCTTTAGTTTTTTTTTTTTGACTTTTAAATTTATATATCACAGTTATACATATTTTGGGGGGGGTTGCATATGATACTTTAATACATCTATACAATGTGTAATGACCAAATCAGGGTAATGGATGTATCCATCACCTCAAACATTTATATTTTCCTTGTGTTGGTAACTTTATAATTATTCCCTTCTAACTATTTTGAAATGCTATATGGCAAGTTATTTTTAGCTATAATTTCCCCACTGTACTGTTGAACGTATTCCTTCTACCTAACCGTATTTTTGTACCCATTAATCAACTTCTTTTAATTCCCCTTCCCAGAGTTTATAAATGGTAATTTTCCTTTTTTTTTTTTTAAGCACTTCTGGTATTACATGATGATCTACACTCATCTGTGTCCAGCTCTAGAATTTACCTACTTCTCTAAGTAATCCTCTTAGAGATTAGTAATCCTCCTTTTATTGGAAGATAGAATTTAGAAACCAGGTTATGGACACTGGGTTTGTTCTTTGCTACTAGAGTGTTATCATTCCAGTGCTGTCACCCTATAGCCCTTTTAGTCTACAGAGTTAGGTAATCTGTATTAATCAATTTGTTTGTTAGAAATTGGAATTACACTTCACATAATCTTGTGTAGCCTTGTTTTTAAATATAATGCACTTATGTGATTTACAATTCAAATTTCTTTTCTATGCCACACCTACCATTTCATTTTAGATAATCAATATTATGATTGCTTTATGTTTTCTCCCAGAGTTAGTGTGTGCATAAGCAGTCAAATGTACTAGTATTCCCTCCCAAAACACCCGAATAGAAAAGTAGCATACTATATGTAGAGTTCTGTTTCTCGGTTATTTTATCACCCAACAATGTATCTTGGATATTTAAAAAAATCAGTTGATTTTCTTAATCTTTTTAATAGCTTCATTGACTTCCATTGTTTGGAAATGTGTATCATATATGCTATAATATAATGCTGTCTACATAAGGACACTTTTGCACGGCTAAATATATCTGTAGAATTAATATTTTAGAAACGGATCAGTAGGGCCAAATGGCTTATATACTTATCAACTTGATGGATATTACTAATTGTTTTCCATACTTCTTTAACAATTATTTGCTTTCAATTATCTTTGGAGAATTCTCATTTCACAAAATTCTCACTAATACAGTGTGTTTTCAAACTTTTTTATTTTTGTTAATCTGACAGGTAAAAGATTGAATTTCAATGTAATTTTTGTTTGCAATTTACTTAATATGAATAAGAAAATGCATTTTTACATTTGAAATTACATATATGTATTCTCCTCCTTGAGCCTACCATATCCTTTCTCTATTTGCCTACTAGGTTGTTTATATGTTATTGATATGAATTAGATCTGTATATAATAGAGAAATTATCCCTTGTGTTTAATGAAATTTGAAAATATTTTCCCCAGTTTGGTATTTATGTTTTTAATATTAGATTAACAATCAGAATATATAAAGAATTCAACATACGAGCCCCAAACAAAACAAACAAACAAACAAACAAAAAACCCAAATAATCCAATTTTAAAAATGGGCAAAGAATCTGAGTAGATATCTTAATGAAAAACATAAAATCTTGGTATGTTAAAAAAACAGTCAACGTCACTAATCAAAAATATGTAAATAAAACCCACAAGAAGAAGAACTCACTCTAAAACGATATCATGTCATTATAGACTATTGTATAACCCATTTAAAGGGCTTTAATGGACAGGGCAATAGTTAATTTTATACTGTTAAACTATTTAAAATTGAACATGAACTTGATGTCCACCCTGTATTTCAACTTCACTGGGATACAGGTGCCCAACAATTTGGTCAAGCATTTTTCTAGATGTGCCTGTAAGGGAGTTTTTGGATAATATCACCATGTGAATTCATAGATTGAGTGAACCAAATTGCTCTATCCAGTATGAGTGGCCTTCACCAATCAGCTGAAGACATGAATAGAACAAAAAAGCTGAGTGAGAGGGAATTGTAGCTGCCTAACTGAGCTGCAATATCTGTCTGTCTTCCTCTTCACACAAACTGGAATTTACACCATCAGCTCTCCTGAATATCCACCTTGTCAAATGTAGATCTCGGGACTACTGAGCTTCCATGGTTGTGTAAGCTAATTCCTAATTATCTATTTATTTATCTACCCATCTATCTATCACCTACTAATAATCTATCTCAACTATTAGATCTTTCTCTCTGGAGGACCCTGACTAATACAGACAGGGATGATCTTCATCAGTGTAATTTTCTCTCTGGACCAAGAGATCTTCAGAGCTGACCAAAGCATAACTCATAATTAGCGTGGAAGAGGAGCAGGTTATATTACCCATATTAGTATATGGGTTATAGGTGGCTAAGGGCTGCTATCTATATCTAAATAGGTATATACTTCTATCTCCCCATCCAACACACCATTTTTTCAGAGCTAATTATTCATAATTCTTGCCTATAACAAATGTTTAATAAGTTTTTGTGTGCCAGACATCTCCTAGTTTGGTATAGTAATTAAAAAACAAGAGTCTATTCTATAGTAATTGTTAGATAATAAATAAAGATGACAAAATAGATAATGAAAACTGATACTAGGAAATCTATTTATATTTAATGATATTATTTGATATTATTTAATGACTAAAAAGTACCATTATATTGGCCAGCTGTATTTATGAGATCTTAGCTGGGTACAGGTCTAACAAATATGCTAACATTAAAAATGTCAGTGTACTTTTTAGGAATAGTTGCAGAATCATTAATTAGCTGGAACACAAATGAATTTAGATATATCATACAGATAAATGACATCCAAAAAAGTCTTCCAAATACGGATTTTATTTATTCAATTTTTTTGTTTATTTAAATTCAAGGTTTGGCATTACCAATTTTATATAAAAGAAGTATATTAAAATCAATGTTTTGTGACAGAATTTGTAAGTTTTTTTTTTTTTTTGAGATAGTTTCATCATGTTGCCCTTGGTGAAGTGCTGTGGCATCACAGCTCACAGCAACCTCAAACTCTTGGGCTTAAGAGATTCTGTTGCCTCAGTCTCCCAAGTAGCTGGGACTACAGGCACCTGCCATAATGCCTGGCTGTTTTTCTGTTGCAGTTGTCATTGTTGGGTGCCGAGCCAGGATTTGTACGATTTCTTTTGTTTTTTTCACACAAACTATATAGAATGGGAACTTTTCTTCTTTAACCCCCAATCCCCTTCTTACCATTCTAGCTTATAGTGGATTTCTCTGATGATTGTGTAGCAAAGGCAGCACTGTGAGTGCTAAAACTCCAACAATAAATCATTACTTCATTATTTCAGTATTTATTTCTTTGGCTCTAGGACTAAGCTCCCCATCCATAGAAGTAGAACTATCCCTGAAACATGGATGGGCTTCAGCCTAAGGGATTTGCTACTAATAAGGTCATCTACTCCCTGAATAACTTCTTTAATTAGTAAAGCTTTTCATATCAAATGGTATCTTATCAGTACACAGTAAATTTGGCACAATTATAGGGCCTATGAAATATTCATTGCCCAAAGGACAGGTGGAGTAATCAGGGTTCCCCAGAAAAACAGTACCAATAGGATATAGATAGATATGGATATAAATATAAATATGAAAGTAGATTTATTAAAGGATTAGCTCACATGATTATGGAGACTGAGAATCCTATGACAGGCTGTATGCAAGCTAGTGAGTCTGGGATGCCTATAGCATGGCTCAGTCCAAGTCTGAAAGCCTTAGAACCAGGGAAGGTGAGGGTGTAACTCTGAGTCTGAGGCCACAGCTTGAGAACTCAGGAAGTTGGTGGTGTAAGTTCTGGAGTTCCAAGGCCAGAGAGTCTGGAGTTTGCTTGTTCAAAAGAATAAGGAGAAATATCCTCTCTGTCTCTTTCTCTCTCATTCTATCTGGGACCTCATTGATTACATAGTGCACACTCATATCCAGGGTGAATCTTCCTATCTCAGTCCGTAGACTCATGTGCCAATCTCCTTTGGAAACACCCTCACAGACCCACCCAAAAGTCATGCTTTACTAGTTCTCAAGGTATTCCTTTATCTGTTCAGTTAAAACCTATTACTAACCATCAAAATACATAGCATGTTCAGTAAGCTCAGATACCCACAGAATTCATGCCAAATGTGCTTACAGAAGAATCAGATTGTATCTTGTACTTGAAGCTCTCTACCCAGAAAGAAGAGGATCAAATCTAGATTTTTCTTTAGTAGTGTGTTTTGAGTTTCAATGAAGTTTTTTTTGTTTGTTTGTTTCCCTTACAATATAAACTTTCCCAATTATGGTCATTTCTATGCCTGATCTTGTAAATAAGCAAATTATCAGTCATGCTGAAAAACTAGTTATCAAAACAAAATGCTTATATTTATATAAAAACTGGTGAGCTATGACTTAAGGACTTTAGGAGCATAGAAGTTTGAATAGCTGTTGTTATTTGTACAAAGATGATTTTTTAAAGATAACTCGAAATACACTTTACCCATCAATTCTGTAGTTATGACAGCAATGGTATCTCCAATATCTGGATTGATTATAGTAACTGGCTTTACACAGGATTTATTATTATAAACGACTATTACAATTATATTATGGAATGCTGCCCATGATATTTTCATTTTAAATGTTCTATTTCCCCTCTGCAGCAAAGCAATCTATTTCTTGAAATTGGATAGGATAAATTATAAATGATAATGTTTGAGATTAATAGCCCAGTGGATAAGCTACTATATGAGTAGAGGGTCTGAAATCTATCTTTTGACCTCCAGTGATAAACACTGGGTCACAGATTAGAACTAGAATCAGTCAGGGTAACAAAGGGTTCCTGAGGTGGCTTGACACACAGGTTAATACCTTGATATGCTCTTAGTTCTCTTCTGGCTGGCACTGTCCACTGAGGCAGAAAGAGAAAATAGTCTAGTGGGAAAGGCAGTAAAGTGAAATAAATCCATTTTTTTGTTGTTGCCTTATTCTTCCTTTATACATGTGAGTACAGTTTTCTGCTGAGCGCTAGTTAAATGTGTTATAAAGAGACTGAAGTTTGGCCCAGGAATCCTTGCTGCCTTTAGTTACATATTTGTATTTATACAATATCATTTGTTTCTTACATAGAATTTTTAGTTTAATCATCAAAACGAGCTTTCATTGTCTTTGATTACACAATACACTTACTTTAACAGATATAAAATATCACTTCATAGATTTATTACAGAAAAATCTAGAGGTAGAGGCAAACGGGGGGCGGTAGAGGAAGGCTGGGGACTGAGACACAGTACCAGGTTCTTTGCTTGTCTGTTGTTACATTTCTGATGTTAATATTGTTTTTAAAATGTCCATTGTGAGAAAAGGAGGGATTTGTGCTTGATGGGCTCTTTTCTTGGATTACAAAGAATTTCTTCACTTAAGAATTTTTCACAATTAAATATCTTCTCCAGTTCAACCATTATTTATTTATTCATATTCAGTTTCTTTGAGAAAAAAATTTACATGCTGTGAAATACAAAGAATTTAAGTGTATAATTCAATAACTTGTGACAAATGTGTATGCTCTGGCAACTGACACTTCAATCGAGATATAAAATATTCTTATCGCTCTAGAAAGATCTTTTCTGTCCATTTCAGTCAGCTCTCACCCCCATTAACCAACTATGTTTCTGGTTTCTATTAACATATAATTGTTTATCTTATTCTTGAATTTTATATAAATAAAGTCATAGGTGTATACTCTTCTTTGCCTTCTTTGATCCACTGCACTATTTTTGAGATATGTTGCAGAATATATCTATAACTCATTTTTATGTGTTGCTAAGTATTTTTCCATTATATGAATATACAACACGTTTCCAGAATAACATGTTTCATTATGCATCATGCATATCACTCATCGTGCTCTTATTTTCCTTCAAATATATTTCTAAAAGTTGCATATAACTTTCCTAAAAATTATTTTTCTCAAATTATAACTTTTGGAATCATCACTGGATCTGTTTCTACTGATGCTCTTTTTCCTGACTGAGTTACATTTTTGGCTTATTTTATGTTTATTAATGTTCTGTTGTGTACTGACAATTATAAATAATATGTTACTTGGACTTTGAATGACACTGACTAATTTAAATAGGTATTGAATTTTTCTGTTTGGGAAATACGAGATTACTAATGGTCTTCTTGATCTAGCAGGCTTTGAGTCATTCTTTATTACAGTAGGTATGTTTTTGTTTTGCCCTTTATCTTATGGTCATTTTCCTATAATAAGGGCATGGTACTTATTTTATTTATTTTATTAAATCATAGCAGTGTACATTAATACTATCACGGGGTACAGTATACTGTTTCTATATACAATTTGAAATACTTTCATCCAACTGGTTAACATAGCCTTCATGTCTTTCTCTTAGTTATTGTGTCAAAAAATTTATATTCTACATTTAGAGAGATTCACATGTACCCTTATTGGATGAACCATAGGTGTGATCCCACCAATCACCCTCCCTCCACCCACCTCCCCTCTCCCCTCTGCACCATCTCCCCTCTCCCCATATTCCTGGGCTAAAATTGGGTTATAGCTTTCCTATGAAAGCTATAAATTAGTTTCATAGTAGGGCTGAGTCCATTGGATACTTTTTCTTCCATTCTTGAGATACTTTGCTAAGAATCAATAAACTGTGGTATATGTATACCACAGAATACTATGCAGCCATTAAGAAAGATGGAGACTTTACCTCCTTCATGTTTACATGGATGGAGCTCAAAAATATTCTTCTTAGCTAAGTATGGTACTTATTTTTTAAGTAAGGCCTTTCTTCAACCTAAATGGAACGTCTGAGGTTTTCAGTGAGGTTATTTCAGTGTGACTGGACTACAACTTCAGTGGTTCTCAGAATGCACAACCTTTTACTCTCCATTTACTTCTTAGCCCCAGAGCTGGGGACCCTGATAGACCTCACAGAGCCTGCTTCTGCGCCTAGAAAGTCCAGATATTGGCCAAAGACTTTCAGAAAATCCCCAGTCAGACTCTCATCCTCCTTAAAACCCCATCCAAGGTCTTCCTTCATCTATGGCTTTAAGCCCTACCAATCCCAGCTATTTCATTTCTTATATTTTTTGGACTTGACTGTGCATTATGGCTTATAAATATGTCCCATGAAGAAAAGAAGATAAACCTGGAGTATTCTTCATGTGTTACCCTTGGAAGAACTATTGTCATACCCTATCAGTTGTCCAGTGTTTAAAAACCATTCTGTTATGTATTTTATGCTGTAGTATAGTCATTTATGGCAGGAGGGTAATCTATTATCAGTTATTCTATCATGGCTAAAGGCATAATCGTTTTGACTCATCTATTAAATACTAAAAAGCTAAGAAGCAAAATAAGTCTTAAATTTTAAGACCTCTATACATTTATAAGGAAACATTTAATTTTAGTATTAAACACAGTAACCTGACATCATTATTATATTACAATAGAGGTAAACAATTATTCAAAGGAAGGTTGCAGATATTTTTGTTCAATTGTAAGTCATATGATAAAAGGGGTTGATATCCAAGAAATATAAGGAATTTTAAAAACTCAGTAGAAAACAACTCACCCCCACACAAATAACCAGTTACAAGTGGGCAATGGGACTTAGAATAACATTTCTCCAAAGAAGGCATACAAATGGCCAAGAGATATTCAACATCATCAATCATCCAGAAATGAAAATCAAAAGCACAGTATAGCCTTGCACCTGTTAGGATTGGTATTGTCAGAAAGACAAGAGCCAAATGTTAGTGAGGGTGTGGGAAAAAAGGAACCACTATACATTCTTGTTGGGAATGTAGATTTCTGTAGCCATTATGGAAAATAGTATAGGAATTCCTCAAATATTTGAAAATAGAACTATGTGATCAGCAATTTCACGTCAGGGTATATATACAAAGAAAATGAAATCAGTATCTCAAAGAGAGATACTGCACCCCCATGTTTACTGAAACATTTTTCACAATAGCCAAGATATGGAAACAACCAAAATATCCATCGATGGGCAAATGGATAAAATTGCACATACTTAGATACACACATACACACCATTGTGTATTAATACTTCATAGCATATAAGTGTGTATATATATTACATTATGTATGTACACACACACATATATATATAGTATATTATTTGGGCTCAAAATTGAAGAAATTTCTGTAATTTACAACAACATGAATGAGCCTAGAGGATATTACGCTAAGTGAATTAAGCCAGATACAGAAATGCAAATACAGTCTAATCTCACTTATATTTGGAAGTGACACACTGAAATCAGACATTTCACTGATATCACAGAATCAGAAAATAGAGTGGTGGTTGCCAAGGGACTGAGAGGTGGAGGAAATGGTGAAATATTGGTTAAAAGATATGAACTTTCAGTTATGAGTAAGTTCTGGAGACTCAAAATACAGCTTGGTGGCTATTGTTAATCACATTGTGTTATTCACTTTATATTAAAAAATGATACTTCTGGAAATTTATGAATAGCTTTAGAAGTAGAGAAAATTAGCTAATGAGATCATTAAACACAACTCTCAAAGGCGTTAAAATATGAAATTATAAATAACAAAAATGAAAAAAAGAAACTTTTTTATTTCATAAAGCTAATGATCCTTTGGTAGTGTTGTTTGTGAGATGGAGAAAGAGGAGGGGCACAGAGAGTGCCTTGAGGACCACAAGTAGTTAAATGATGACTTGAGTTTTTTTAAAATTAAACATGAAGACAAAGAAAGAGAGGGAAAAGGAAAAAGAAAAAGATGATGATAGAGAAGGAATTGGAGGAAGGAGAAAAGAAAAAGTGGTTTTGATCTATTTAATTATGATTTTGACCCTTCGCTAACATGATCTATTCTTAACCACATTACCCTTAAAATTCAGCTACTCCTTATTTCCTATTATAGCTTGGGTGTTTGCCTAGCCCATTAATCTTAGCTCCATAAGCACAATCTATTCATTCTATTAACCTGACACATTGGCTACATTTTGCAAAATGGTGCTTCAAAAATTTCCCTTCCCAGGAGAAGTGGTGATATATGAAAATTGTCCCCAGGGGTTTGGATTGGTAGTTTATTTTATAGAGACATTTAGCTATTCTGACAAGTGCTTAATTACTATAGGTTCCGCCATAAAGGTTGTCTCTGACAATATGTGTAAATCAAATAAATGATCACACCAAAAGCTATTAGTTTTTCATTCGGGTTGGCATCTGTGATGTTCATTAATAATTTAGGACATTTACAGACAATGATGAAGACAACATCATTACTGCTGGGATTGTTTTCTCCCGAAGGACATATTAGACAGCTGCTTACCCCTAATAAAGTTAATCTAATGCCATGAGTCTTCACTTTACTTACTTTTAAAATAGTGCAAATATCCTATATTAGTTTGTGTTATAAATTTACATGCTTGCTCTACTACTGTTCAGTGTGGTATAGAAGGACCATTGTAACCATTAGAATTTACATATTTAAGTCCCAGATCTATCAATAGTGACCTCTCTGATGTGCTGTAAATTATTTATCTTATTTGAATCTTAGTTTCCTCATCTATAAAGCCAAATGTATGAATTAGATAAACTTTAAAAGTCCCTTGAGAACTAAAATTATAAACATTTTGTGGTTTGCTAAATTCCGACTGGGAATCTAAATGATAGAAGTTATTCTTTCTCTTATCATTAATAAATACTATGTTTTGGCTATACCTTATTTGTCCGCCAAATTCTGGGTAGATAGGTTACTCAGTTACATTCATTGTGAGATCAGATTGGAAATGCTTAAAATTTATGTAATTTTTGCTATAGACAATAGAATCAGAGAGATTCTTACACTTTAAAAAAAATGGACCATACCTCATTTGTTACTGGAACACACCATTTTTCCTAAGGTCCTCGAATATGATGAAATGAATGGGTGGATGTGAAAGGAAAAAGAAAGGTTGGTAAAAGGAGAAAAAAGTCTTTCTTCAGCTCATCTAATTGATATTTTCTGAAATATCTGCACTGTGCTAGTAAATGAGGGTACAAAAATGAATAAGACAGTTTCTCCCCTCAAGAAGCTTGTGGCCTAATGGTGGAAACAGACCGTTAAAACAATTAGAAATACAATGTGATGTGAGCAGCATTTAACTTTTATGAGAACTTATAACCTGCTAAATTCTTTGCTAAGGATTTTAGAAGTATTATCTCATTATCAAAACAGACCCCTAAAGAGGCATTATATTTAATAAATCCATTTTTTGTAGGTAAAGCAACAAGTACAAAGAGATTAGTCTAAACACCTCTTTTGCTCATGGCCCCTCATAAGACTTGCTGTTTCACAGCCTCTCTGTATCTTTTTCATTTTTTTTAGCTAACAATTCCTTGATTCCATTAATATTTTATGTTTGCATTCCAGGAAGAGAATATAATTGGAAAATTTTAGTATCATTGTCTTTTTTTTTGGAAATAGTTTTATTCTAGACCAACTCATTTGCCTTTGAATTTTGTTCATACTGCGTGGATTGTTGACTTTTGAGCCAGGTGATTTTCCACTGGTGCAATGATGTAAACCAAGGAAGCAGGGTAATGGGGTTCACAAAACAGCTGCCCCTTTGAGCCAGACAAAATTCCATGGGAGTTGGTTGTCTTGAGTAAGATGGTGTTGATTAGTTTACTCAGATCAATGGATATTGGATACGTTTTCAAATAATGGAATACATCAACTGTCAGGTACTTTTGAAGACTGATCAGAGTTAAATGCCATGTGATACTATTTTAAGTAGAAACTTAAAACTAGTTAATACTTTATGGGATCTAAAGGAAAATATTCCCCTCCCAAGCTATATTTAATAACGATTTAATCAGAAATATTTCAGGTATAAAGAGAAGGAGCCTTTGGGGTTCAGTTTATGATGAACATGAGTTTCTTTTAGAAATGTTGAATAGTTTTTTTTTTAAATTTTGTTCCATTACATTTCTAGAAATTCTGCCAAGACAAAACTGTGATATCTGGGATAGAACTGTATTTAATGTTGTCATTTTTGGAGTGGAAGTTCCTGGATCCCAGGTAGTGAGAATCCTCAGAGCTATTCGAAAGAATCTATATAAGATTCTGGACATTAACACTAGAGCAGATTTGTGAGAATGTGATATTTGTGTGTTCAGTGGTAAAACAGTGTAGTTCAACTTGCTGTGTCACTCTCTGGCCATAAAACTCAATTCACATTCTCATTTCTACCTAGGTAAAAACATCAAACTGGTGAAGAATATAAAAGTTCCTCCCCCACAAAGAGATGACTACGTTATGAGGACTAAGTCAGAACTATTGGGCACACTACTTACTCCACCAAATTCCTAAGTGGAAGCTCTAACACCCACAGTGATAGTATCAGGAGTGGACCTTTGGGTGGTTATTGTTCTTATTGGAAGATGGAGAGATACCAGGCCTTCCCTTCTCTGTTCTGTGAAGAGATAGTGAGAAGGCAGCTGTCTGTCTGCAAGCCAGGAAGAGCCCCCACCCCAAGAGCTGAATCTGGTGGCTTCTTTTTATTAATTTAACAGCCTCTGGAACCGTGACAAATAAATGGCTTGTTTAAATCAAATCTATCACACTTTGTTGTAACACCTTAAGCTGACTAAGACAGACTGTATGATCAGAAGAAAATAAAAAAAGTCATGATTTGGAACCCCTATTCAGAACCTTAAAATATGATTTGTTTTACTAGTTAGTCTATCTTTTCTAATAAATTGAAGTATTTCCTAATAAGGCAAATGTCTATTAGGAATTGCCTAAGGATCTCAGCCCCCCCGCCCCACTCACTTCCAAACTCCCCAAATAAAATATATCTGTCCTTGTTCTTCCACACCCATTAGTAAAATAATATTTTTGAATGCTTTAACATCCTATTGAATCAAAATTAGTAGTTTTTCATGTAATTGTCTATGAAATATCTGTCCTGATTATAAAGAGAATAAAAAGAAATCTTTATTTTTCTCATATATCATTTCCTTACTTGTTAAACACATCTATAACAATGAATCATTGTGATACCTAAATAAGTTATTGTTAAAAAAGAAATCACTCAGAATTATTGTTTATCAACTATTTTATACTTTCAACGTCCTTGAGGCTATAAAGTTGGTGTCATTTTAAAATATATAATTGGTATGTACTTTAGATTACTATTGCATGTATACCACAGTCGATAAGAATATTCATAGCAGCGTTATTCCGTAGAGTAAGAAAAATGGTACATTATTCAAATATTTGTGTACACAAGAGAATATTGGGATATAAGCATTAAAATTAAGTGCATTGCATACTATATCATAAAAGGATTTCAGAAAAATAAAGTTGAGTAAACAAATTCTCTACACAGTAAAATAAAAGTATTTGTCCTTGTTCAAAGGAACTATATGAAAGCCTCTCGGGTGTTCAGATTATTTAAAGTATCTGAAATTCAATATCTAATGGGTCAAACAGATAAGGCAAACTGTAAAGTTGGTTTTGTGTATGAATACTGGGACTGGAAAACTGTAGGGTGTATGATTCATCGAAAGGAGTTACCACTTTGCAGACAATCCCAAGATTGGTGTCGTATCAGGCCTATCAGTGTTGCCAGATGAGATTTTTGAGAGAAATCCAAAATTTAGATTTAGGTGAAAATTCTTTTTTTGTGTGTGGACCTAAGCTTAATTTTAAAAACTGAATGTCCAAATACAACATGTTGTTAGGTGAAACCAGGCTTCCTATTTGCAAAGTTAAGTTTGATGGGATCAGTCTTGATATCCAGGTACATCCATTCCATAATTATAATAAATTTGAAAGTGACTCAGGATATCAGTGCAGAAATTTAGGAAAAGAATGGATGGGCAATGTCAAAGTTTATCTCTGTAACACTTCCTTATTTATGCTTTCAACATTAACTTTCACTCATTTTCCACAATAAATCTGTTAGTCAATTTCCTACCAAGTTTAGCTGGCTTCAGTGCCATTCTCTTCTGGGGTATAATTTGCATCGCTGTGCTCTGATTAACTGCTTTGATTTTATATTTTATTCCTATGGCACAACATCACTTTCACATTCTTGAGAAGTGAAGTTTGAGGGGCGACCTCATTTCTCAAGTACAGGTGCAAATGCATTGCAGGAGTCATCTAACTAATATTGTGTGAAAAACAGTTTTCAAATTTTATGCATTGAGAGACATTCCATCACCAAACTTGAATAATCAGTAATTTGGCTAATTAGTGAGTATATTATTGCTAATTTGTACTTTCAAAAAGTATTAGGTAATTACAACCCAAGTTTTCAGTGCCGTCTTACTATACCATACATTTGCAACTGACTTAAAAATTTATAGGATCTCAATAAAAGATGGTTCTTTTTTTTTTTTTGTGAGAGTCTCACTTTATAGCCCTCGGTAAAGTGTCATCGCATCACAATTCACAGCAATCTCCAGCTCTTGGGCTTAGCCGATTCTCCTGCCTCAGCCTCCTGAGTAGCTGGAACTACAGGTGCCTGCCACAACGCCCGGCTTTTTTTGTTGTTGTTGTTGCAGTTTGGCCGTGGCTGGGTTTGAAGCCGCAGCCCTCTGTATATGGGGCCGTCGCCCTACTCACTGAGCCGCAGGCACCGCCCCAAATGATTCTTAATTTTCTTATCTCTGTGCACCAGTAGAAAAAGACTAGAACTTGCAGGTCATGTTTCGGCATTTTCCCCAAACACTTATTCCTAGTTATCATAAGGCATATTGAAAAGACTGTTAAGTATCTCGTTTTGTTTTTTGAAGGCCCTTATAATTAAGAGACATCCTCAGAGGCAGTGGAGGATATAGTCTCACCCATATACATCATCGTGTTTTAATTTTTACCCCCCTTTCGTTTTCCAGTCCCAGTGTCCTGATAAGTTGGGTCTTCATTCTATGCTGAATTATGATCACATTTGTTCAATCTCGGCATTTGATTTATTTAGGGGCTCCAGTCCTCCACCAGGTATCCCACGGTGCGAAACTTTTCTCCCTGAGTACTTATCTGCTGGCTTTTATTTAAGAAGACTGCAAAGTTCCCAGTCTAAAGCGGTTACTTATGATGTTATGTCAAATGCTATTGTTCCCTAACATCATTATGTTTTTGTTATCCTCTCTGGATAGTTCGATTCATATTCACTTAGAAAAAGTAAAAAAACTCCTTTACATGTCTTTGAGGGTCGACTCCCAACTCCATAGCCTACCGAATCATAGGATATGACTAAGTATGTGATCCGTTTGATAGTAACCAATAAACTCTACAGGATGCTGTATGTTTTCTCCAGAAGGAATTGTGAACTACTACATATTTATTTTTAACATTATTTTACACTTTTGAAAGTATCTATTTTTTATATTTACTGTGGCGTGTCAAGATGAATAAAACTTTTCATTTCTTGAAGTGGCTTATCATTTTATGAGTGAGGTGTTCGTGTTCGTGAGGAACTATGAAAGTGAAGGAGAGGCGCCCTGAGAGCAGTATAACCCCAATGCTACAGGGTACATGGCAATTAATTTTGATTTGGGGAGCTGGAGGAAATCCAATCGTTTACTCTGTAAGGAAGTTGCACATTAACCTGACAAAATTATTTTTCCAGATGCATTTGTCTGGAATGCACACCGGAAATCATGTCTTCCAAAAACCAAAGAAGCTGACATTGTTAGAAAATGTTCTCCCTGAATGTTACCGTTAACAGTAATAAGAGATTCAAAATCCAATTCTTTCACATCGACTCATTACTATTAATGAGACAAAATGAAAGGAAATGCCAGATAGTCCTTTTGGAAATACAGAGAAGGTGAAAATGAGAAATATGACCTGCGATTTTAATTTGCAAGTCTGAATATAATAAGACAGAGTCCAGTCTCTGTAATTTATCAGAAGACTTAGCTCTCAGCTTCCGTGTTGCCTTTTTTCTTGTAGTACTGAGGCTACACTTTCTCTGGTTCCCTGTTAAAATCTTCCAGTCAAGGGATTCTGAATATTTTTGAAAAGGAAGAGCATAAAGAAATAGAGAAATAATTTTAGCTTGCTTTATTTCATCCTTGTTATTTGTGCTTTTCAGTGTCCCTCTATTAAAATCAGTATAGCTGTTAGACTTCTAGAAGATAAGTACCTTATTGAGAACATTTACTCTGGGAGGGAGTGTTTGGGGTCTATCTGGACTCCATTGAAATTATCATCTTCCCATACTCAAGTCTAGATGAGCAATTTTTTTTTATAATTATTGCTTTACCTTTTAATTTCTTGCCTAAATATGATCTAGGGTTTGTTGCCTCCAGGATGAATAGAAGGAAAATACCGCGTAACTAACCACATGCTGCTGTGGCCTTCAAGTATTTTTAGTCTGTTGTCTGACTCTCTTCTATCGCTTGTCTGTGGTTGTTTCTGTTTTCTAATGTACAGGAACCAGGTCACTTGGAAATATTCCCTTTCTACCCAGAACGTCTGGAAAAAAATTGGTCTATATGATGAAAAGCTGATGTCTTTAAATCCTTATAAACATTCGTAATAAAGCCTAATGGGAAATATTAACTAAAATGCCCATACTCAGGTCAGATCTTTTCATATCTGCACTCACTGGCTGTTGTGTGCTTTCCCTTTGTTTGTTTTCATTGTTGTTTCCAAATCAGTTACCTTTTCTTTTTCTTTTTTCTCTCATCAGCACTACACCAGACCTGTACTACTATAATAACACAAAAGGGCTTCTGCGAGTCTCAGTTACAGCATCAGGACAGCGTATCGTCAGTCATCTTTCCTGTCTCTGGGTTCAAGACTGCTTATAGCAAAACAATATGTTGCTTCCACAGTTAAGGTTATAAAAACAAATCAAAAAATCAACTTGTATTCACCAAACGGTACCACCATTACTTAGGGGTAATGAAAACACCAAGGCATTCAATTTGCAAAAATAATTTTATTTGTACTACTAGGTGTCCATTGACTGAGTTCTGAATTTTACTTCTGTCTTACCAATGGCTGTTTTTCTAAACAGATATTTTTTCAGCTAGAACAGACTCTTTTGAAAGAAATAAATCCTTTAAAATTAGCCGTAAATCACTAAATAGAATTTATTACAAAGATTACTTGGTATCTCTTACAATCCAAAAATGATGACATCCCAAGAAGTCACTAGAAAGAAGTACTCAGATGTTCATTCTTTCCTCTGTCTTTAATTTATTTTGAAATTTCTGAATATTACCTGGTATCACTGTTTTAGTTACATAAATTACTTGAATCAAAGTTATAAATTGCCCATCACTCAGATAGTGTGCATTGTACCTGTTCGTTGTAAATTTACCTGTCCCCTCCTGCCACCTCCTACATGCTTGATTTCCAATGAGTGCTGTTTCTCTATGTGACGTAAGTGTTGGTGGATTCCTTCCAATAATGAGTACATGTGATGTTTGCTTTTCCATTCTTGTGATACTTCACTTAGAAGCACGTTCTCTAGTTTCATCCAGGTTACTATAAGAGATGTTACTTTGCCATTTTTTATGGCTGAGTAGTCCTCCATGGTAGACATAGACCATATTTTGTTAATCCATCCATGTATTGATGGGCACTTGGGTTATTTCCAGATCTTTGCAATTGTGAATTGGGCTGCTAGAAGCATTTGAGTCTAAGTGTCTTTTTTCCTTTCTTTTCTTTTGTAAATACCCAGTAGTTGGACTGCTGAATGCAATGGAGGTATATTTGGTCTGCTTTGAGTTCCTTGAAGTAACTTCATACTACTTTCCTTAGAAGTGGTACTAGCTTGCAGTCCCACTAAAAGTTTATAAATGTTGCTATCTCTCTGCATCCACACATAAGAGATTTGAGCCTCCCTGAAAGAGATTAACTTCTTTATTTTTAAAATTTTAGATTTCCAGGGAAATATTGCCAACTCATTTATCTGGCATCAGGGGTCTATGAATGATCTGCGTGTCTGTGGTCAGGGGAATAGTGATGTTGTATGAAAAGGTATTGGGATAATGTTACCTTAAGGGCATTTGAAATGGGGTGTGGGGGGTAACACTTGGGACACAAGTGGAGCAATTGCTAGAAAGTGAGTGATTGTAGACTGAACAAATAACCATTAGGAGATGTGATAGATTAAAGATGGCTGAAGATTCTTTGCAACTTCTCCCACTGAGAGGTAGAGTCTAATATCTATCTCTTCCCTTAAATACAGGCTGACCATAGCAACTTGACCATAAAGTGAGGTAGAGGTGATGTTTTGGGGACTTCCGAAGTTAGATTTATTAGAAGATCTACAGTTTTCTGTGAGGCCTCTTGTGAGGCTTTTGTTTCTCTGAACTACCATGTCATAACTCATGAGGCTGTGGTGCTGGAAAGACCACCTGGAGAGACCACCTGAAGTGGCCCCAGAATTATGTGAAGAAAGAGACATGCTTGTCCAGCTGCCACTGGTTCTAGCACCTCACCATTCAAATCACCCCCAGCTATGGCCCAAGAAATAGTGAGGTTACAAATGCACCATCTTCAATGAGCCATGCCCCAAATGTAGATGTGTGAGCCAAATTGATGTTTTTTTTTCTGCTTTAAACACTTAAGTTTTAGAGTTGTTGATAATTCAGCATAGCTATCTGGACCTAGATGATACAATTTTATTTAATACTTGACATAGCCTCCACTCAATATGAATTCTCTTTACTTTCTGTGTATCCCTCAATATTTTCAGAATAAATTCATAGACATATATTGTGAAGTACAAGAATTTGCATTAAGAAAGGGAGAAAAAAATAAGCTGATACAGAGAACATACATTTCTTGTTCCTCTCTCTGTAGGATATTCCATGGTCTACGTGGATCAGCATTTAATACTACATTTTAGTTTTTCATTACTTTTTCAGTGTATCCCTCAACAGGCAAAGAAAACGTGTCATTCTGAAATATGTAAGCCCCTTTATAATAACTAAACTAAGCATCTGATGACACTTTTCTCTTTAGATAAATGAAAGTCTTGAATGTCTTGAATGTCTTCCATGTGCAAAGCATCTTCCTAGATGAGATGTTATTTGTCTTAGGCATGCCACATAGAAAGCTATCCAGTTGAAATTTGCTTTGTCTCTTGGTATTACAGTTTCCTATCATGTGTTCTAGCAAAACCTTCACTTGCTAGATGATTACCTAAGAATAAAATTTTTTCTTCCCATACACATTAAGACCAAGGAAATAAATCACTGATTTATTGCATCTTAATTAAAATATGTTGGGCCTACTCATTATCCATACATGCTTCCATTTCATTTTCATGATGACCCTGTTTCATTACAACAGCCATTCTTTGGGGTTTTTTTGCAATAATATCCAATTTGTATTCAGAGTAAATAGTTTTAAACTTATTTACAGAAAGTATATAGTTCTTTACCTTTTGTTTTGTGTACTATATCTCTTCTAATTATCTCTCTTTAACTTATTTCTAAATTCATATCTTTTGTTTAATGATCTAGAAAAGGCTTTGCACTCTTTAATGAGCTGGGATGTGTATAAAAACATGAATACATAAAGAAATAGACTAGTATATCTCTGACAACTGAAATGTTAGCATAGCTTTATGGTAAAAATTCATCCTATCCATAGAGTAATTTTTTTGCAGCTTCCTTAGCTGTTTTGGTAAATGAGAAGAAAAAAATATTTTCTCATTGAGCAATTTTACAAGCATTCTCCCTTGAAAGCCTCCCTCAGAGAGTAAATATTTGTTTCTTACATCTTCCTGAGGGAGGAAATTTTCTAACATGCTTTACTTTCCTAAATCCAATAGTAAATTTGGAGAATTTTTTGTTATGCAGAAATAAATTTGAGGCCATTAGCCTTCCTTTGCAAGTTTCTGCTAGCTGAGTAATATATGGTTAAGCAACAGGATTTCCGCAGAAGATTTATGAAAAGAGAATCCCCCATTCTTTTGAGAATAGTTAGGAGTTTCCACACTGTGTGATATAATGAATAACTTATACTTAACATATAAAAATTTTCCATTCAAAGCAAAAATAATTCATCTTAGCATTTCAAATTGTGCCTAGAAAACAGATGGTCACGACAAGTACAGAAACATTCATAGAAAATGTTTTGAAACCAATAATGTCTGGGTTAACCAACATACAGGAACAAGGATATACAGTCAGAATCAAAGCAATCAATCATATTTGTCAATATTAGTATGGACAGTCTTTGATTTATTAAGCCTTCTCAAAATTTACCAGGGCTTTCTTTTCTGCTAAACTAAAAATTTTCTCAGGTAATAAGAATAAGTGAAGGTTACCTTGCTTATTGAACATTAGCATATTTCTAAGAATACAGTTCATATCTACGGTATAAGTCCTATACCTACCTCAAGAATCTTAGTTGTTTCTGATTATTTCACACAGTTTATTTCCTACTCTTCCTCCAATGGGAACTGTAGACCATTTTATAGATTTAATTGTCAACTTAATATTTTAGTGTGATCACAAAACATTCTGAAAATTTACTTTTTATCTGTTTTTCTTCAGTACTTGAATTTTAGTTGGATCCAACTCTGGATGGCAGAAACTTCAGCAATCTCAGGTTCCAAAGCCAAATCCACCACCAAGGGCTATGACATTATAACATTCTTCTCTACCCACCTGTGCTCTTTACTTCTTCAAGGAGAGCCACTTTTCCCTTAATGTTGGGAAATCCATCATAAGAAAATCTCAGAGGCCAAATGCCTTGAAAAACTGTTAGGCTCCTCCCACTCCCCTTGCTCCAAGATTGTTACTTTGTCTCTGTTTTCTGGAGTCAGAAGAGTTTAGTTCCTTCTGGAAATTACTCTGATAACAACTGCCAAAATGTATTACTGAGCCAGGTTATTTCTGACCCTTGAGGTTTAGACAGCCTTTCCCTCAGCTTTCTACCAAAGTGCCCTTCTGTGCATCCTTTCAGATGATTGCAATGTGACTCCCGGGACTCCCTTTAGACCTTATCAGGATGGACATAAGAGTTAATGTGCCCTATAATCATCCTCATGTCTTAGACCACTTAAATCCTCCACATTTAAAGAAGAAAACATCAAAGCACAAACTTAAGGCAAATACAGGACTTAATGGCCACATTTACCAAAAATGCCAATATATTTCTATAGCAACACTGCTGCGGACATTAAAGCATATTTTGGCAGATGTGTGGTGGTATCACAATGTAGTTTTAACATGTATTTCTTTGTTGACTAATATATTAAACATCTTTTCATACATGATTATTGAGTTTGGGGGCTTCCTTTATGGTGAAGTGAATTTACATATATATATATATTTTGGTCGAGGCTGGGTTTGAACCACCACCTCTGGCATATGGGGCCTACGCCCTACTCCTTTGAGCCACAGGCGCCGCCCGAATTTACGTATTTTGTTATGTTAATATTTGCCTGTCTTTTCATTATTGATTTATGGGTATTACATTTCTGCATAAGAGTCTTTCTTGGGCATATGTGTTGCAAATCTCTTTCCCTACTCTAAGGCTTTGCCTCCCACTTTCTTAGTGTTAGTTCTTAATGAACAGAAATTCTTTTATTTTTGATGACTACTAATATGTTCATTTATGATTAATGCTATTATATAATATTTAAAAAATCTTTTTCTATCACAAAGATATCAATATGTTCTCATTTTAATTTCTATAAGATTCGTTTACTTACTTTCTACAGTATAGTTAAGCCCTCCCTCTTTTTTCTCTAGAATTGTTTTAGTGACTACTATTTATTTTTATCTGATGACACTTATCATGATTACACTGAATTTATAGATCAATTGGCTAAGAATGTCTTATTTAGAATATTTAGTTTTTTATTTTCAGAACATCATATATCCCTTCTTTTATTTTTTCTATTATTACATCTTCAATGTTTTCAATAATTTTTCATATTTTCTGTGTAGATTAGAGGTCATTAAGTTGCTCAGATTTTTTCCTGGATGTTTGAAATGTTTTTCTTTTCTTTCTTTCTTTTCTTTTCTTTTTCTTTTTTTTTTTTTTTTTGAGATAGTCTCACTTTGTTGCCCTTGGTAGAGTGCTGTGGTATCATAGCTCACAGCAACCTCAGACTTATGAGCTCAAGCGATTCTCTTGCCCCAGCCTCCCAAGTAGCTAAGACTACCAGGCACTGCCACAATGGCTGGCTAGTTTTAGAGACAAGGTCTTGCTTTGGCTCAGGTTGGTCTTGAATCTGTGAGCTCAAATAATCCACTTGCCTTGGCCTCCTAGTATGTTAGGATTACAGGTGTGAGCCACCACGCCTGGCCCTGAAATGTTTTTCATGCTGCTGCAGATATACATGGCATTAAAAAAAAAAAGCTATACATATTATTTTAATTGTTGCTCTTTGATAAAAATACTATTGATTTTTATTTATTGTAGTCAGCAATATTATTAAACTCACTAAGCAATGTTAATACAATTTTATAGATTGTTTTAAGTTTCTACATAAAAGCCACATATTCTGCAAATAACACCATTTTAATTTCTTCTTTTTCAATCTCTATTCAATTGTTTTATTTTCCTTGCCTTGTAGCTTTGGCTACAGATACCAGTGCAATGTTGAATAGAAGTGGACTTGGTAGCCATCCCTGAATTATTCCTTGTCTCATGAAGAAAATGTTCAGTAACAATAAGCTTGGAGGATTTTTGAAATACTATATATTAGATGATAGGACATTATCATAATATATGTTTAATTTTATTATGAAGCTTTCCAGCATCTGTATTATATGAAGTTTTTCTCCTCTGTTAATGTGGTAAACTTTACATTCAGCATTTTAAAATATTTTTAAAAGGTTGTATTTCGGGAACAAACCCAAGATACTTAGGATGTTTTATACTTTTATACACTGATGGCATCAATTTATTTCTATATGACTGGCAATGATTAGTAATTTCTCTTCTCACTTTTTGTTTTTTAGATTTATATATAAATTTCTTTCTTCATAATATAACTTGGAACTTTTTTGTATTTTTATAAGATTTAGTTTACAATTGATTTTATTCGTTCTTAAAAGTTTGGTAGATTTCATTGTTGAAACTATGTAGTCCCGCATATTTTAAATTACAGAATCAATTTCTTTAACAAATATAAGTACTCTCATTTTTTCCCCTAATTTTTGCTTGTCTTAGTCATTTAGTGTTTTTATTAATACATTTCATTCATTTTATTTAAATTTGAAATTTAAGAAAATATCTTTTTAATTATATGCTTTTGTTATTTTTAATGTTTTACATCTGTTATTATGTACTCTAATTTCTTTCTGATACTTGTTAGGTGGTCTGACAATTAAGTTCATGACCTTTCCACTATGTGATTACTTTGTCAGCACTGTACATGACCTTGGTGTATTGATGCCTCACAGATTTGTCTGTGCTGAGTGTTCATTATTATTATTGCATGTATTGTGATTGTGTGCTGTCATGAGAATGTTGGAGCTTGTATTAAAACAATGAACATTTATGAATTTCTTATTAACCTTACTAAGAGTGGAAATGAAATCAGGGACATGTTAGTCCAAGTTCACGGGGAAATGCCATGAAGAAAATGGCAATGTACAAATGAATTTAATTTTTTTCTGAGGGGAGAGAAAGTGTCACTAATGAAGAGAGGTCAGGACTGACAGAAACGAACAGAACTGATGCAAACATTGCAAAAATTTGTTGCATTAAAATCTTAGCTGACACTGAGAAGAATGGCCAACCAATTAAGCATCAATAAAGAAACATTTAGTAGACTATTAACTGAAAATCTTGGCTGACATCTTATGACTCTTGTATCATAACAATGCACCAGCTCACAGAGCACATGGTCTGTGAGGGAGATTTTAGCCAGTAAACGAATAACTGTATTGCAACACCTTCCCCAGTCTCCTAATCTGGACCCCAATTACTTTTTTCTTTACCTGAGATAAAGGAAACATGGAAAGAAAAATATTTTGATGACATTCAGGACATCAACAGTAATATGATGATAGTCTTGATGGCCATTTCAGAAAAAGAGTTCCAAAATTGCTTTGAAGAGTGGACTAGGCTCTGGTGTTGGAGAATAACTTCCCAAGGGGATTACTTTGAAGGTGACCATAGTGATATTTAGCAATGAGGTATCCAGCACTTTTTCTAGGATGAGTTCACAAACCTAATTGTCTGATCTCATAAACACACACACACACACAATGTTGAAATTGCTTGCTCATGGGGAAAATGGCAATTTCTCAAAGTGATTTTATCATTTTTCATTCTAGCAGCAATGTTTGAGATTTGTTTTTCTCATATATTCTATAAGTTATTTCTTTTTTAAGAATAAGTCTTTGCATTTTTTATCTTATCCTCCTTTCCTTTGATTATATACTGTGCTCATTGTCTAATAAGCTGAGATTCTGGATTTTTCATCGTATTTTTGCTGCTCAGTTCAGTTCGCTACCTCTAACATAGCTATGGTCCTTTAGTTCATGTTTCCTAAAACAAGGATTTGCTTGGTTCAGCATAACTGTTCCCTCACCTTGCCAGATGGCTCTGTATTTTGCCAACTGCACTGGTTTTCTTTGCTCAGGTTTCAGTTCTGGCAATGAGCTAGAGATAAGGTGGAAAGTATAATTTACATTCACAGCCACTTCAAAGAATTGAAGGGGCTGGCTAGTATTATGATTCTGTCTTTTACCTATGATCAGATCCATTCTTTAAGACAGGTCCGAATCCAAGATCTTAACATAATATAGTCAATTTACCTCCAACTGTTAGTTGCAATGCCATCTTTCTGTGACCCTTACTGACACAAATGGTACTATAATGTAAAAATAGCTATTATATAGGCACTTTGTTTAAAAATTAATTAAAATCAAACCTTTAAGTTAGCCATTTTGTAACTGAGTGAGTATTAAAGAAGCTAAGAGATTTGGATGAATGTGCTAACTTACATAGCAATGAAATTTAGGTAAAAGCCTTTGTCTTCTCTAGTCTGTATTCTGCATTCTTTTAACTTTTATGTTATCAATATCCCCCCATAGCTGTTCTAACCTTTATGCTATCTAAATGTTGACATTAACTTAATTTAGTCATATGGAGCATTGTTGATACTCTTGGTGAATTTTAAATTTCTAATGATAAAGAGAATGAAGTATTTGTATTATGGGTCTTTATATCAGATATTTAATAAAGTTCATTTTGTTATTTATGTAGTCCTATTGTTTTCTATTTCTTTCATACTTTGTGAATTATAATTATCATTTTCTGCAAATCCTTAAGAAACATTGGTCCATAACACCTTTGGGGAAGCACACATTTCTGAGATTTACAAAGAAACAACCCACCTCTACAAATCACTGACTTTTTCAGTGGCCCATTCATTCTAAATATATCCAGCAGGTAGAAGGTCAGTATATACATTTCAATATTTAATAGTTTTATGAAGTATGTGGTGTGCACACACAATCTATTAAAACCCTATAGACTATTTATTTTCTACCATCATTCATGTGGTCTTTTACTTGCCAAATGTTAATGTGACATCTGCTCTACCTAATTCCAGTAAATATCAGGCACTTTTATGCATACAAACAGTTTATCATGCATATGCCATCAGTTTGTTCTGAGACATGTCACTTGTGCAAATAGACTAGGGTCCTTATTTACTAAGATTTACATGAAGGAAAAAGGTCTTCAAAAGACTCAAAGGTCTTAGATTTTCAATCCAGATGTTCATAATCTCTCGTGCTGTTTACTGACCTCAACAATTTAAAGTTGTGAATTAATTAGCAGAATTCATAAATTCACAGTAAAGACATGAAATTATTAATAAGATATATAATATTGTAACCTAATATATTAAGAAAGCAATATCAGTTCTATAAGGAAGATGCAAAACATTATCAAAAAGAAAGATTCTATTAAAGAGTGATAATGTAGACATAAGAAGAATCAGAATATATTAACCAAGGTAAAGTTTTTAATTTGCAGGATGAATAAAAGACCTAGCTCATTTCAATCCTCTTGTACCCTTTTTCCATGAAATTATTCTTACTACGAATACTGCTCTATTCGAATATACTATATATGTTACATAATTATTTCCACATATACATATTAAGCATAACAGAAGAATAGCTAACAATGTCCAGTCATCTCCCTTCTTCCTAAGACTCCAATTTAACAACCATAACAACAGGATAGGAATCATATTAATTCATAATGGCAAGGATGATGGAGGGAAAACTGCAGCAGACAGCTATCATTTAGGTCTCCCCAATAGGTACAACTTCCTTGAAGTTGTTTATTCCACATTTAGAAATCTGTCTTCTGAAGGTAAAAGCAGAAACCTTATATCTTTAGAATCACTTACCATTGCATTTCTCCCATCAGCACGTACATCTATCTTTTTTCTCTTATTTTTTCTCTTTCTTCCTCTTTCTCTCTCTCTCTTTTATCTCCATCTTCATCTCTATCTTGTTATTTTGGGGTCACGTCCTCAATTGTATTTTTCAACTAGTAGGGGGAGTTTGGGGGAAGATGGTTGTGTGTGTGTTTTATCTGAATCATTTCAGAGCAAATTAGAAATGTCATGCTCTCGTAACTTCACGTACTTTAGTGTACATGTCTTAAGAACAGGTACCTTATCCCTTATAACTATGGCACAGTTATTTTTAAGATCAGGAAAAATTGCCTTTGATTATTTGGTTAAGTTGGCATCTATTTGGTAGAGTTATTATTTTATTTTTTATTTTTATTTTTTAGTAGAAACAGGGTCTTGCTATGTTGTTCAACATTGTCTTGAACTCCTGACCTCAAATGAAGAAAACTTCCCTCTTACCCTTTCCACCTCCCAAAGTGCCAGGATTACAGCCTTGAGCCACCATAACTGGCAGCATCTGGTAAGTTTTTCACTGTAAAATTCATATTTGTCCCTTTCAAAGTGATACATAATCTGTGGAGAGACTCTTTATAATTATAACATATGTGTCCTTCATCAGACTTTTACCTACTAGTTTTGGTATTCATTAATGATTTTCTAACTTTGTATTAACTGGCGTGCTAGAGAAGTAAGTTTGAGAAAGTGGGGAAAGGTAATTGGCTTTGCTTTTACTGTGTAGAGGGGCTGGGGTTGGGGTGAGAGCAGGCATGTATTTTGGCTGGGGCTGTGTAATTTGAACATCCTGCCAGCCCCAAAGGAGGGAGAGCTCCATGGTTTATGAGGTGGAGCAGGCCCCTGATGCAACTCCAGTGGGTGGCAACTCATGTGCAGGGCAGAGCAGGCACCCAGGGGGCAGGAGGCACAGCAGACCGGGGGCAGGAGGCCTCTGCAGGAAAGAGCAGGTCTACAAGGTGTGGCACTCACACGCACAGGGTGGGGTGGCAGTGGGGCAGGGCATGTGGCAGTCAGGGCTTGTGCATGGCCTTCTTTGCCTTCTTCCATGTTTTGATAGATTGAGAAGTACAAGTAGTATTTATTTTTATGGATGAATTTTGTAGTGATGATGTCTGGGTTTTTTTGCATTGCACCTGGTAGGTAGTCTTTTCCCCTCACTTCCTCCCTCTTTCCTCACTCTAAGTCTCCAATGTCTATTGTATCACTCTGTATGTCCCATGCACCTGTAACTTGGGTCCTCCTCAGAAGTGAGAACATGGAATATTTGGTTTTCATTTTTGCGTTACTGGCCTGGGGAGAATGGCCTACAGTTCCATCTAAGTTGCTATGAAAGAAATTACTTATCCTTTCATATGGCAGAGTTGTTTTTCATGGTATGTATATATATTATATTAATTATATATTATATTATATTAGTCCCATTTTTTAATCCACTCCTCAGTTGATGGGAATTTAGGTTGATTTCACCCCTTTGTAATCGTGAATTGTGCTTCATTTTTACCAGGCTTTGAAATCAGGGTTTTGTGCCTTCATAAAACCAATGGACATTTTCTATCATTTTCTGTTACTGAAAAATAATTATTATCTATTTATTGAAATCTTTTTCTCTTTTTGTTCACTGAAATCCGGAATAAAATTTAGACCATAGAAACTATTTTGAAAGTCATTTAAAAATAGCTTGTATTTTTTTCCTTACTCACTGAACTTTTTAGGTTTTCTCTCGTTAGGAAAAACTGCAATAATTTACATTTCCCTACAATACTGTCCATTCTGTACAGTTTTTTGAATATTTGGGAGAAGGAGTGCAAATTTAACATGTAAAAATAAAAGTTCTTATCTGTTCTCATAGCTATTTCTTATTTATTACTTTGCATTTTCTTTAAATTGTTTGGATATTCTAGGAAAAATCTTTCTGTATGATTTATTTTTTTCATAAATGCAACAAATAAGATTGGGCATTCTGATATTTTCTAAGTAGGACAGAATACCAAATATAAATTATGAAGGATAATTTCAAGATTAAATATTTTGGCTTTTTATTATGTGATAGAAAAGTTATTTTGTGGATCATGTTTTTGCTTATGCTCATTTTTTTATACTTTAAGAATATGTGTGGGGATAGAAAGTTTGTTATTCTTTTTATGAACTTCACATATTTGTTAAAAATGTTAGTGTTTGGCAGACAATTCCTAATGACAAACTCTCCTGTTTTCATAGGAGTCAGTGGCTTTGGGTAGAAGTAATAATCAATCATCTATATTTTAGATCTAAGGTTGAGACAAAGAGCATTCTTAATAAAGGAATTCAACTGTAAATATTTTTCTTTCTTTCTTTCTTTTTTCCGTAGGAAAGAGAGTAGGTTTGGTTTTTCCTAAAACAACACCTCCCAAACTTTTGGTCTGTGGACTCTTTAGGAAAATCAACGCACAATTTAAAATATTGTTACAAAGAAAATGCAAAGCCCATATAATGAACACTTTTAAAAAATATATTCATGAGTATAAATTTAAACTCCTTAATGGTAGACAAAAGAATGGTTTGCAACTTATTTTAGTAAGCCAGTATAATCTAGATTTTATCACTAGACAAGGATATTATGAAAAATAAATTATTCATGAAAATAAATGATGATTAAAATAACATATTAGCAAATCAAATGCAATGATAAATGAAAAATAACAGATTATGAACAAGTAGGATATAGCCCAGGATTGTACATGTAATTCATTACTCAAAAATACTGAGAAAGATAAAAGAAGACCCTGACAGCTAAGAACAACCCAGGGACTATCCATTAGGCTTTGGTGTTGGTAGGTGGCCTGGTAGACACAGATAGACTGTTGTGATCTTCTCTTTAACATAAATAATTTACTAGAACATTAACATCAGATAAGGCAACTCTGTGACCATGAAGGATCAAACGAAAAATAAGACTACTTTACAAGGAATTCTGAACACAGACAAAATCACGACCATTCCCCTATCCCACGGATGACTCACCTTTCCTGTACCCTGGTGACTGTGAATGACAGCTACTTTTTCAGTCACAGCTTTAACCTTGTTTCATTCCTCTTAGCTGTTCTGTCATCTAAATCCTCAAGTTGCTAGCCACCCTAAGTAACTCATGGTCATTAAAAGGTTGTTGTGATGTTTAGAGGGAGCTATACTTGTTGTATAGGACAATATCATGAAAAAATCTTGTTATGTTTCATTGTCCACAAATATAACCATTCTTAAAAAAAAAAAAAACATAAAGAACTCAGTAAACTAGGCGGCACCTGTGGCTCAAAAGGGTAGGGCACCAGCCCCATATGCTGGAGGTGGCGGGTTCAAACCCAGCCCTGGCAAAACAAACAAACAAACAAACAAACAACAACAAAAAAACTCAGTAAATTGCAAGACACCTCAAAATAATCCAAATGAAATTTAGCCTCTTAGATACACAATTAATCTCTCTCTTTCCCCCTACTACCTACAAGGAAGCCAAGTGGTTCTGTATCTATTAAAAAGGCAGTTCATTTTAGCCTTCCTGATTGCTTTTATTTGTGTCTACTTTTTGGTATCTGTTTTGACCACCTTTTTAATGTCTCACTGGTTCCATCATTAATGACTAATTTAATGAAAATCTTTGAGATGTTCATTTTTATTGGCATGAAAATAACTCACCTTTAAAATTATCCTTTAATTATTTATATCTGCATTATTTGAAGCATTTCTACTTTTTAACTTAAAAGAGAAAAAAAGAGAGAGAGGGATGATGCGTAAAAAGTACAATGCCCAGACTTCTCTGTCCTGGCCTGCTGCTAAGTTGAAACACTTCTCCCATCTCAGTGGCTTCAGAGGGATTTAAATGTGCCCAATGCTCCCCATGGAAAGAAATACTTGTTTAAGTCAAAAGTAGTTTCCACTATGTAGTGGGATGAATGACACGATTTTAGTTTTCTAAATGAATGTCATAGAAGTCTGATACCCAGCAAGGCAATTAATCTTAAATTTATTTAGTTATAAATTAAATTATACAGTATTTGCTGAGCCCTTGAAATGAACCAGGTATTAAGCTCTATGTTGAGGTTTCGCCAATAGCGAACACAGACCTCGTCCCTGTGGTCCCAACATTCCAGTGGAAGAGTCTCTCTTCCTTCTAGGAAAGACTAGAAATCTTTGCCGATCCCGTTTCTTTGGTCACATTGATGTTTCAGAGGTCTAGATGTGCATTAGTCTATGATTTTTGTGAATCCATCTCATATTTTACAATTATTTAAATGAGTGTCTTTCTAACAATTTGAGCTTCAATCCACAGTAAATTTACATTTGATATATTACACATATTTCATGAATATTCACAACTGAAACAAAATTTTAAGAAATAATACTAAGCCATATTTTGCATGTTGCATTTCTATTCTAGTCCATTTTAGTTGCTATTTGACTTAATTCAAGTCTATTTTGTTAAAACAAAATTCTGGTGCCAAGGCACTAAATTGATTTCATAATTTACTATTTGGCTGTAAACTCTAGTTTGAAAAACACTTAGCTGAAAGTTGGAGAGATTTTATCAATAAACTCACCTTTTCTGCTATGCCAATTTTTATATTTTCTTTCTTGGTTTGAACACTGAGAAGGTGGGAAGATGACGCTAGTGATTCAGTGACATCCCAGCCCAACTGTGCTCTGCCTTCCCTTTTCCCTTATTAAACAGTGACATAAACACCCCCAGGACAGACTCTGAGAAAAGGCTTTTACAATTTGGATCTAATCAGGACCAGCCTATCTGAGCTACTGTTTAGCTTGTCCCTTAGGGGACTCAGAGTAAAAGGAAAATTATGTGCTAAACTAATTTCAGATACTCTGCACTTTTCTCTTGCAAATTAATCCTTTAAAATCAAGGGAGCACCTGCTGACCTGTGCACATTGCTATTCAATGCTGACTCAATATTTTCAGAAGATAGTGGAATAAAAACTCATATTTTAAGGATTTTAATAATATCTACTTATAATTTGTTCCAGCAGCTGTTTTATTTTTGCTGACATTGTATAGAAAATAGTACCTCATCCTTGGGAAGTATAACATTGGAAAATCGCACAGTTCTGAGTGTTCCTGAACTTGGTACATTTCTCAGAGCAAGCCAAGACCAGCACGGAGTCCTCTTCCTTTCTTTCCTGCAATGCATCCCAGGGCCTACGCCTGTTTTCATTTCTTCATTTATACCACCACCCTCTGTTCTATGGAATAGACCCAAAACTGACTACGAGAGATTCTTAATGGAAAGTTTTACTGAAAAGACAGGCAGAGCATAACAAGTGAAAAATAAAAACATGGTCACATAATAATAGTTCACCAGTTTTAATAGTCCTTATTTTAGATTTTTTAATAGAAACAGGACATTTTCAAACAAGCCTTTAGTTTTCCTTTTTATTTTGAAGGGTAGAATACATCTAATCTTTTACTCCCTTAGATCTTGGTTCTTTTCTGGACCGTTCTTTCCGTGTTTTATTTATTCCTCCTGAAATATCAACTTACCAAATTAACAGCTTTGCACTTGTATCCATTCAGATGCTTATTTATATCAAAAAGTAGTTTGTATTCCTGGAGACTAACTGTGTTTCACTTACATGACGGAGACACAGCCTCAGGAAATGTTCGACTACTACCTTTGATCATTCTCATTTTTTTTTTTTTTTTGCAATTTTTGTTCTTTTGGTTACCAAAAAGGTGAAATCTAATGATTTCTTTCAATAACTTTTTTTTTCATTTGATAAACCCAATGAAAGAGGACTATTTCTATTGCATAGAGAAACGGTTTGGAGCCCAGTCAACTCATCACGACGGTCACCTCTTCCTTGACAGGTATCGTGATGGAATTCCTAGGACTCCACAGCTCACATAAACCCCACAAATACATCCATATAGGCACATACGTATCACATGTGTCTAAACACACAGATACCTTTGCCCACACTTGATCTTGAGAAGATTTTGAAAAAGGAGAAAAAAAAATAGGACACACACTGATTTCTACTTAAATGTGGTGGTTTGAAAAAACTGTTCACTACTAAGTTGAAGGCATATGAATATAAATTTTACAGATCCATGAAGAATACTGTGCATAGGAGAGAGAAAACAAAAGAGAGACAAAATATTTCTGCTGATTTTTGGAAGTCAAAAAGCAAATCAGAATTAATAACTGAAAAACACATACACAGAAATGAAAGCCACAATCTCAGAACCTGAAGAAGTGTTTTTCTAGGGTGATATTAAAATTATTTAACAATCTTCACAGTTTGGCCCTCTTCAGTGAATTTATGTAGAATGTGTACTAAGTGAAGAGATACCAGCCCTGAGAATACGGTGGGTGGAAATGAGCAGCTCCCATGAGCTCTGTCCATGGTGGCACCCAGTGTCTTTGGGAAAGAGATGTGGAGTACGGTTAATAAAACTGGGGAACCAGTTGACAGTTTGTCTAGAGAGAAGTTACTCCGTCAGCACTTACACAGTAAACTACGTAAGTTTACTGAGTGCTAGGAACTATTCTTTGTTCTTTAAAAATAATATTTTTAGCTGTGTAGTACACCTACGAGTAGAGAACATTGCTCCTTTACTAAGGAAACCAAGGCACCAACAGGTTAATTTGTTCAAGGTCAAGCGTAGGGTAAGTGATGATGCTATGATTCCTACCCAGTTAGTCTATCTCCAAACTCTTAATGACCTTCTGTGTTTTCTTTTTACATTTGATTTTCTGCAGTTTCTATATAATACTACTATGTGTGTATTCTAGGAATTGCTTGTCCTGCTTGTGGTTTCTGTGAGTTTATTGGACACCCAATTTGTTTTTTATTCATACCTGAATATATTTCTTTTTCTTTTCTCTTTTGTAAGATTGCAAGTAAATGTATATTAAACTATTTGATATTGATTTGTAGCTCTTGGATTGTCAGTTCTTTTTTTGTTTTTATAAAAGTCTTTTTTTTCTCTTTGTGCTTCAGTTTTGATTATTTCTACCACCTCTCTTTATATTCACTAATTTAATTTTTTGATTTCTACTGATGAGGCATTTAAAAGAATCTCTATTAGCACACTGCTTTATTTTTAGGAGATCAAAACTGTCTCTTTCTTATGGGTTTACTGTCTCTGCTGAAATCCTCCATGTATTTACATATGACATTCACCTTTTCCACAAAAATTTTTTATTATGCTATCCACAGTCGATTCAAATTTCTGTAACTGAGTCTTTTAAAATAACTTTTATTGAATACCACTATCTACTGTTCTATACCCATTGGGTAGAACAGCAGATAATGACATATATACTTTTATGCTTGGTAATAGGGATACTTGTTCTAGTTCTTTGGAGTGAGGTGTGAGTTCATCTCATTGGTCGAGCTGAAGGTACTTTGAATGCCTTCAGTGTTACATCAGCTTTAATTCCTATATGGTTATTTTGCACTTTGGGTAGAGGTTAAGTTCTTCGAGGGAGTTTTTCAATATCTCTAACTAACATTAAACATTTGGCAATTTGTTAAATGGTTTAGCAGAAATCTTATCTTTTTTTTCTGACATGTGACGTCTCTTCCTTGTGGTTTGCTTCAGGGAGGCTAATATTTTCTTTCCCAAGTTTTCAGGCTACTTGGTTGTCTTGAGACCCCAGGAATCTGATGAGTTCAAGAATAGTTATAATTTTGTAGATTATCTAGGTTTTTTGTTGTTGCAATGGGAGCAACATGATTTTTAGCTTTCTGTATTGCTGATAGAAATGGAATTACTCTTTCTAGATATTTATGAGTTTTGACAGGACCTCTTGAGGCCACTCAATCAAAACCAGAATTAGTGTTATTGGCTTAGTTCAGGAGTCTGTAGGCTGTGGTTGACTTGGCTCAGGTGTGGAGATAGGCCTTTTCGCTTCTTTCCCGTTTTTTTGTAAGGTCACATGGGTGAATTTTGCCTATTCTTTCAGCCAATCATAATGTGACTGGTTACATTTTCCTGTTAGACATGGAATATCTTCTATTCCTTTTATTCTGTAGAGCTAGAGTTTCTGACTGCCTAATTCTGGACCTGAAATCTTGCAGGCCTTTGGCCTCAATGTTGGCTTTTATATTTTTCCACACTTGCCTAAAATACCTAGTAATACAGCAACTCTGGGGAAGTGCAGTGCTCTAAGTGGAGAAACAATCTTGGCTTTAGGAGATCTGGATTCAAGTTCTGTCTTCATCAGCTGTGTGATGCTGAAACGCTTTCCTCATATAGTTTGAAATAATGAGTGTTTTATTTTAATTTTCTTTCCTTTTATTAAGTCATACACACATAGATCATGAATAAATTTCTGCATTTATGGAGTACAATGTGTTCATTTTTTATTCAATTTGGAGTGCTTACATCAAACTAATCAATATAGCTTTCACCTCATTTACTTAGTTATTGTGTTAAGACATTCACGTTCTATTCTTGATAAATTTGACTCCCACCCTTGCAATATGCTCCATAGGTGTGGTTCCACCTCTTACCCTCCCTTTATCAAACCTCCCCCCCCATTCCCCTCCACTTCTCTCCGTCATCTTGTGCTCGAGTTGTGATCTATCTTTCATAAGAAAGTGTAATTATAAATTGGTTCCATAAAAGTACTGAGTACATTGGATACTTTTTCTTCCATTCTTGAGATACTTTACTAAGAAGACTATGTTTCAGTTCCATTCATGTAAACATAAAAGAGGTAAAGTCTCCATCTTTTTTTAAGGCTGGAAAATATGGAATGCTTCATGAATTTGCATGTCATCCCTGCTTGGGAGCCATGCTAATCTTCTCTGTATCGTTCCAATTTTAGTATATGTGCTGCCGAAGCAAGCACATATGGGTGTTTTTGTTAGCTGTATTTGCAGCAGTTGTAAAGTTAAAAATGCTACTTCTGACATATCATGTTTTATAATGTCAGTGAATTAATAAAGTTTAAGAAAACAGACTAGATACAATTCAGCAAGTAGTATCTTAAAACAATACAACCACTTACAGAACCTTTTGATTTGCCTTCATTCTAGGGTCTCAGAGTCTTGAAAATTATTAGTATTATCATCCTTATTTTAAAGGTAGGGCTATGGAGACACAATGATTAAGTGACAACGACTGAGGGACAGACCTGGGTCACCAACACAGTCTTTCTGACACAGTCTCCATGCACTCCTTCTGTTACGCAATGATATCTAATTTTAAAATTACTGTACATTGGTATACAGAATGCAGCTTCAATATAGTGGTTGACATATGGACACATCTTATTTCTTTTTCTTTGGACAGCAGTCTCAAGGGGCATTGGAAAATGGATTTGTTTTTTCAACAGCTTTTAATTTGATTCCCTCTTAGAAATTATAAATCTCTGCGGAGTGTATAAATCTCTGTGGAGCGTAACTGCTGCCACCCTGGTTTCTGATAGCTCTTTCTCCTCAGATTTCCTCGGTTTTCCTGGCCTTTTGTACATTTACTCTGAAGGCTTAGGGTAATTTACAAACAGTAGGTCAAGGCTGGATGAATAAAAGGAAATTCATTTTCTCAAAAAAAAAAAAAAAACATTCGTTCTTATCCTTTAAGAAAAACTATATACATTATGTTGAAGTTGTCAGAAATACATATTTTCATAGTACCTTTTGATGTGATAGTCTTCTTTCTAAGCAATGCATTGCATTACATATTATAAAACATTTTAATGAACTGAATATCAATGTATATTAACCCGTGTTGGCAAATGGAAAAACTAAAATAAAAACTTAGGAGTACTGAAATGATAAAAGTTTGAGAACTGAAAATAACCTTGGATTCTTGTATTCTGAGTTTCAGAATATTTTCATACTTTAACACACAGTGATTAGTGAAGTATTTTTCAGTGAATTGTTTTTCAAACAACTACTCACTATAGGAGTGGTATTTAAATCCAGTTATACAGACTTTAGCCCATGTTCTATTTGCCAAACTTGAGTGTCTTATTATATTAGTCCTGTTACTCTTTGTCAACAGAGAAATGTACTTTTTGTCTTTAAATTTAAGGCTAGAAATGTATGGAAGTAAATCAGGTGGAAGAGACCAAGAAAAATATTTCGATTATATGATGCAAAAAACATGCATATATCTAGGAAATGTGAGTTTAAGTGATCTTCTTCCCTAGTAACACCAAACGACATCTGATTTTGTTCCTATGTGTTTAAAGCTACACAACCGCGTGTTTCAAGTTTGTCCTGTTCAAGTACAGAATATTATTTACAGTTTTTAGGAGAAACTTATAAGATATTCAGGCAAGGAAGTGTAGGTTTCAATTTATCTGGGAGGCAATAAAAGGAAGTTAAATTGGTTTTTTATTAACTGTGCTTTACTTTCTACTACTCTGCTCAGGTTAAAAATAATGGCCTCGTGTAGTTCTCAGAACTTGGGTCAGCCTCTTCTGACACTTTGTGTGTGGATGTGCCCACAGGCGTGTAATCCCATATGTGAAGCCAGCTATAATACAGTATGATAATAGGAAAAGTTATTTCCACAACTTCACTTTACTGGCAGGAAGCATTTATATTTGTGAATAATATTTCTCATGGGGTTTGATGGGAAACATGATGGGAATAACTGTCTACATTTCTATTAATCTGACTTCACATTCAGAATATCTGAAATCAAGAAGTTCAAGCTTTCTGACCTAAAGTACCAGTGCAGCAGCCGTAGTTGAGTTTGCTGCTTTCAGTAAGGGATCAAAACTTCAGAGACATCTTTGATGTCAGCTTGTTCACTGAGGTACAGATGATATTACTCATAGCACTTTTTAATTCTCAGGTCCACAGTTCATATTGCAAAAATAATTTGCTAAATACTTTTGATCATGTTCCCAGGCTTCCAGTTATGGAGAACTACTGTGCTTCCAACGTTTCTCCTAGTTTAGGTAAAGATGTCACCATTCAGCGTTATCAGAGATTCTTGATTTCTGAAGTTACTTTTTAAATATTTGGGAACTTTTCAATGTGCTTATTTCAGAAAGCCTAGGGACTTTCAGTTTCCTAAGCAAGGACAAAGTTCTCCATTTTGTTGCTGCAGATTTTTATTATTTTAAATCTTTATTATCTATGAAAAGTGGATTCATAACTTTACATATGAATGGCAGTTACTCTTGCAACCCTTGTCAAGCCCTATTAAATTTATATTCTGTCCTTTACACATGTAAATTCTACAATAAATTGTCGTCTAGGTTAGCTAAGATCTGATAGTACAATGAGCACCATGAGAAGAAATCCACAGTGTAAAAATGATTAGAATACAGGGAGAATTTCTTGCACTGTTTTTTTTTAGTAAATAGGAATTGAAAATAGTTTGGACAGCTCTCGGGTCTCAAGAAAGTGGAAATTTAAGAACTCTTGATATTAATTTGTCTGTTTAGGAAAATGTTAGCTTAATATCATATACAGATGTTTTTGGAAGGTAAGATCTTACTTAGAACAAAGTATTTCTTACTGTTTAAATTTAACAATTTGCTCCACCTGATAAATATTATAATTTAATTTTATTTACTGAAGATATTAAAACAGATAGCATGGAATTTGGTATAGCCAAAAGAATTGAGACCACAAAGCAGCTGCTAATTAATATTTTGGGCGTAAACTTTCTCTCAGAGAGCATGAGGATGGTACTAAACAAAAATAAAAATACCTTCTTATTTTTAGATGACAATTTTTTAGAGCACTTACTTACACTTACATGATCTGACCTTCAAATCAGCCCCTTAATGTAGCTAAATGTTATCGGAATATTAATGCAATGATGTCTTTCCCAAATGAAATTTAAGATTCCTCTCTAAAAATGAAATTAGTGTGAATGCAAATGCAATGAATTAGCTCATCCTGCTGCAGAAAGTACATAATCCATGAGGAGGCCTACTACCCAAGACTTGAGAAAATACTAAAGGTTTAATCAAGCGGGTACTGCCTGCATACCCTACAATTCATCCTAAAGCACCAGTGCTTTAGGACAATGTCATCTTTATTAAGCAAAGTTTTGTGATAACAAAGTGATGGTTTGTAAGAAAGTTGCAAAGCAAGGTCCAAACAATAGAAATATAATAGTATATTTGCATCATTCTATCTCTCAGAAATTTACTTGGTCTGGGTCTCTGATTTTGAGGAAACTTAGATGCATCAGAAACTTACTTGGTGCCCTAGGCAATTAAAATCACCCAAATTACGTCACTTTCTGTTTCTCTACTAACAAGATAATCTCCTATGCTGGTATTTAATTTGCTTTACTACCTTGAAAAAGAGGGTACATAGGCATGTGGATTATTTAAGTGTGCTTAATAAAATTATGAGGCAGTTTGGTAAGATGGCAATGCCAATTCATTTCACCAAAATGCTCATAAAAATTTTTCTATTGAGATTATCTATTTTATTTTTACTCCAGAGTTCTACCAAAATGAGTGTTCACAATAAAATATTAAAAAGAAAAACATGTCACTAGAAATTTGGAAAGAGGCCGTGAATATTTACTAACTTCATGTACTTACTCCGCTCCAATTTATTAAGTTCTCATTAGAGACCAAGCATATCTCTAAGAGCTGGGGATATATCTGTGAATAGAAGACCAGAGATTTCCATTTGCTTGGTTGGTATATTCTAGCAGAAGGTGTCAAAAAATACTAACAAATACAAAAATAAATAAGTAATACAATATGTCAGAAAGTGATTAAGTTCTTTGGCCAAAGAAAAACTCATGAAGGGTCAGGGATATTGTGAGTCTTGGAAGCAGGAGGAAATTTACGGTATTGAAAAGGGAGACCAAGGTAACTTCCACTGAAAAGGTGAAAGCAGATCATAGACTGGAACAGGAGAGGAAGGGGAGCAAGTAGATAGATAGGAGACGTGCATTCCAGCCAGAGAAAAACAGAGAGACTGAAGGCCCCAGTGAGTGTAATTTTAGGATTTTCTCATATGTTAGTAACACAATTCAAATTGAATTGAAACAGGAGAACAGAATGACCATACTACTTCCCCTGAACACTTCAAAGCAGAGTATGTAATTGGAGAAAAACTCATGGGGAGCCAGGTAACCCTCCATAACTTACAGGACAACAACAATAATATCAAAGGAGTATTTGGTATTTTTGGACTTAAAGCCTCTTAAAAATAGACTTACTCATAGGGAATAGAATATGTTTTTACTTTTTCTAGTAGAATTTAATAGTAATTGATTAGTTCTTACATCCATTAAATTAAACCTTTATAAAAAAGAAAACGTTAAAATTAATAAAACTGCACTGAGTTGACTTCCACTACCAATATGGCACATTTAGCCTTAGTAACTAGCTCCACCTTCCAAAATATGAATATGAATGATCAAAGAGATTTAAAGACATCTTTGTCATCCTAGAAACTAGGGAAGGGTTTTTACACACTCTCTGGAAGACTTAAGAGTTGGCAAGATTAGTTTGAAGGGAGAGTCATTCAATTTATATGATTCACCAAGTGCAAAATTAATAGAAGGCAAGTAGGTGAAAACAAGTATATTTTATGTACAGTCCTATGTTTGAGGTAGCAAGAGCTGAGAGCAAAAGCAGAGTGAAGGGGAAGCCAGAGGACAGCATGGCTTGAATGTCTCACTGCACAGTCTCAACTTACAAAGGACGTGGATGGTAAGAGTTTCCTAACACTGCTCTAGCAGGTTAGACTTAACTGGCAACTGTAAATAATAAAATAATATGGTGATAGAGAACAGTCGCTATGGTGTGGCTCACTCTTTTTCCTTTGTAAAGTATGGGTATCTGGTGAACAAGAAATAGGTTAATCATAGTCCTTAGTTTATGAAATACTGTCATAATTGGCCCATGCAAGAGTCTTTTTATTTATTTATTTTTACTCTTTAAATGAATATTTTCTAACTCACTACTCAATCCCCACAACTAAACAGTGATACTAATTAACTTCTCTTTATTGTGGCTCTTTTCTATTTTGCCTCCTTGCCTCTCTGTTAGAACGGAGTGCTGTATTCAATACTATGCTTTCCATTGTTTTGCTTTTTTTTAAAAAAAGAAGAGTTATCATATATGTGTAAATATGGTGTTTAGTTTTACTTGATTCTGAACTTCATTGAAAGGGCTCATATGAACGTAGTCTTCTGTGTCTTGCTTTTCTTTGACTCACACTGTGTCCCTGAGGTTCAAATCTGGTTTTTCATTGAGCACAGATGTGTGAACTCTTTGGAAGTTCTGCAGCTGCCTCAGCACAGCACAATTCTCTGATGCAGCTAAAGAAATGACTGCTTGATTTTTTTTGAACTCCCTACAAACTTTGCACCAGCTTCTGCTCTTCATGATACATGAACAGCTTCTTCGTACTATCAGTAAGTATCACTCCGGGGTAGATGCTATAAAAATGGCTTTCTTAGAAGTCCCCTGGCCCCTGTAACTTTCTAAGTGTTGGGGATCTGTTCACTTCTGTCATGGTCCTCTTCCTGCCATGGCCAGTCCATCATCCTGCCATAGTATAGCTGCTTCACACAGGCTTTTGCAGGAGAAGGGCTTTCACTGAGCACTGTCTGTCACAAGAATTCACTACACCATCCCCTGTCACCTCCATCAGCCCTCCCTTAAAAGCCTACAGTAGCTAGTCACTCCATTTTCTTGTAATTACTAGCTTATGGAAGTTACTTCCATCTACGATACCATTTTTTTATTTTATACTATATCCCAAATTCCTAAGAGAGTTCTTAGAGTAAATACTTAATAAATATTTATTAGTGTTTATGAATAAATTAAGAAAATTAATAACCATATTCAAGTGAATAAACTACAAAAAAGGTTCAACAATACTAATTTAATTTTATAGTTTACTTTGCCTAGGAAAACCAAGATCATTTTGCACTCTATTTTCCTTATGGCAATGTCTATTGCATTGGCTAATGTCATGGCAAAAAGTACTCAACTAGGCTATATATATGCACTGGAATTTTATGCAGAGCTGCATAAAATCTGAGTTTTAGCAAAAGCTAAAATTCTAATGATTTTACTTTGGAACTTTCTGTCACTGTTTCCAGGGCTAAAAAGATATATTCCTCAGGAAGGTAAATAGATTGCATATGCTTTTCTCAGTGTTTTTGCTGGTTTATTTTTTAGTAATGTCAACTGGTTGCTCTATTCTAAGACTTGCAGGAATAATTCCCTAATTCTTGAATGTCTATTATATTTAATTGTGGGAGGATCACTCCCACTCTCTGAATGAGTGCACCTCCTTGTGAAGCTCTGGGATGAATCTTATCCACCCCACAAGTGGCCGCCTTAGCCAACTCTGCTGATTCATTATCACAGATAATAAATCCCAAAGGTGATTGTGGTAGAATGGTAAATGATTAGGGACCTCAGTCTACAGCTCTGGGCTGCTTCTGCAGCTTCACAATTACTTTGTTCAAGGCTTACTACACTTCCCTAAGTTTTGTTTGTTTTGTTTATTTATTTATCTCTCTATTTCCTGCTCCTGCCGTTTTGCTGTGTGGTAACTTGATAAGCAGGTCTGTTTCAGGTGAAACACATATTCTGCCTTCTAGTCCTCAAAACACCACAGCAGCATGGGTATTCTGGCCAACTGCTCTTGGTCCAAGCTGAGGAAGCCACCGCACTCTTAGTTTTCTGGATTGTGCATCAGTGTGTTCTTTGCCAGAGCAGTGGAGGTCCCAGCTGGCTGCTATCGCCAGATGCTGAGTAAGGCAACTTGCCAGTCCCTCTCCTCTAGGCTTGCTTGTTTTCCCAGAAGTGTCTTAGCAGTCTTCATACATATTTTAAAGATGAAAAAGCATGCATTAGGGAATTCTGGGGAAGGACTGTGGTGTCATTGATGACATAAAAGAAACTGATCAAAACAACTAAGAATAAATAAGATGGGGGGGGACCAAGAAAATCTCTAAAAGGCTGACCTTTAGGAATAATGCCAATCACATGCTCCAGATAACTCAGTCTGAGCCAAATCTAACAGGCACAGGAGAAAACGCACAGTTCCCCTTCCTGAGAGAGTAGTGCAGTGTGGCAGGATATTATGGGAAGAGCTTTCAATAAACCCCTACAATATACCTGAATTTGGAGAAATGAGAGTCCTCGTGCCGTGGCTAGGACATAAAATATGTGGTCAATCCTTTCTCTGACACTTATTCTTAACAATTACGTATGATTCTTGTAATAGGAGAGAGATGTGTCTCTGGAGGCAAAGGGGATATGGAGGCAAGGTTGGGCCACAAAAAAGATGAGAAACAGCTTCTAGGAGAGCCAACGTTGTAATAAGGTCCAGTGCCACCAAATGTAGTCACAGAAGGAAAGGTGACAGGATGTCACCTTAAAGACTAACCAAACTCTTTTTTAAATCTTATTCTTTGGCAATATTTTTGTTTAATTCTAACACAAATGAGAAATTTAGAGACAGAAGAATCTTCATCCATTGAAGGAACTTGACCCATCCCTCCAACCCTCCTCAAGTCTAAATCCTCACAATCAGCATTATACAAATGAAACAAATATCCCTAAAACAAACAATTTTTGGAGAAACTACCCAACTTCTCTCAGGCTGCTGCACGACTGCACATGACTTATGCCTTAAATAAACTTTCTTCCTTAAATCACAGGAGGAGTGACAAGAAGAAGGATTCACTTGCAGTATTTTTTGAGAAATGCTAGTTTTCCAGCTTGTTCTTATTTGATATTAAGCCACCATAAAACAAGAACTCAAAGTTATACGAAGTATCTGAATCAAAAACTAAGTGAAATAAGCCTAGCTTGGAGAAGATTTTGTAGTCATAGACCTGAAGTACATAAACATTGACCTGCTGATTTTCTAAAATTCGCTATAATTTGGATGAGTTTCCACCCTCATTTAGTTTCACTCTTTCTCATCACCCCTCCTCTGTTACAGGCAGCACGAATTTTGAGGGGGGGAATTAAAGCCCCCCTGCCCAGCAGTCCCTGTCCCCTATTTCTTCACCACTGGAAATTTCAGCCACTATTAACTCTGACTTCTTTTTCCCACTTTTGCCCCCACTTTCTTTTCCTGTTTGTACACCCTTTATCTCACTTTGAGCAGGAGGGAAAAAACAGTTCTTAAGATATTACATTTCTTTTTATTTTTGTCTTCCTCTTGTGGGTCTTCTATATCTAGCAATTAGAAACTAGTTTGGTTTTTTTTTCTGATATATTGGGCAGTTGTTGATAAAAGATAATAAAACATTTCATTTGGTGATCGAAGCTTCTGATCTGCTCTAGATTAATAATCTACATGATTTCTTGACAAACATGTCAGAGGTAGCTTTAAAAGCCTAGAATGAATAATTTACTTCAGGAAATAGACTATCACAGAACATGTGAGGGGCATCAGCTTGCGTTCTTCAGGAAATAAAAACATAAGTTCTGTCAAATAGGAGATAAAAAATGCTGATAATAAAAATAGATTGAGGTGAAAAAATTTCTAGCATGGCCAAGGAATGCGTTTGAGAGAACAGAGAATATTACCATAGAGTCTAAAACTAAATTAGAAGCAGTATAATGCAAAACTGCAACTGCTGAAGACAGAATAATTGATGTGCAGCACAGTTGGAAAAATAGTGCAGAATACGGAGGAAAAAGAACACAAAGATAAAAGGGAAAAGAAAAAATGGATAATTTATACACAACTCATATTAGTAATCAAGTACAATTAAAAGAAAAAGGGTTATCAAGGAAATGGATTAAAACTTTAAGGAGGAAAACAATTGCCAAGAAAAATGATATCAACAGGTACTGTTATTTTGACAGGCATTGATAACGAAAATTATCAAGTTGATGCTTATTTTGAAAATGTTACCAGAATTTCTTCCTTCAGTAGATCGTCGGTCTTGGGGATGCCAAGAATGAACCCACCAACCACAGATGAGTGCTATGCTGATATATATAATTCTTTTATTATACAGAAAAGAATACAGAAAAAGCACCAGAGCTCTTGGCAAAGGGAAAGACCCAAGTGGGAAAATCTCCTTGGGTCCTATGTCTAGAGGTGTATACATAGACCAATGAGTGAATGGATACAGTCCTTTCCAATTGGACAAAGTGAACGAGCCCTTCCCTTCATCAAATTTCCCAAGCTTAGGCAACTTACATGACATTGCCCAGGCCTAGGAATTTGGGGGGTCCCTGTTCAGCCTTGAATGGGGGAATGCTGCACCATGGTCATTCTCAGCTTTAGAAGTTGTATGTGCCTCAGAGAGCAATTTCACACTGGCTGGTACTGTACTGTGAAATAAGGGGAAAGAGGAGGTGGCTAAGGTAGCAGAGAGGCTGTGCAGTGTCTCCCTCAACTTCGTGGGGACCCTTGGGCTTCTGCCGGGCTTGCCCCTCTCCCAGCACTTGGTTCCCCAGCCCTGGCCTCCCCACATCCTACCACACCAACACTGCATGGTGGCGACATAAAAGGTGCAGCAGGTCCTCCTGGGCAGCCCAGTGCTGCCCAAGCCAGGTGCCACCTAGCCTGTATCAAAAACAATGTATTTTAAGGACAAATATTATACGAGTATCTGAGTTTAAAATGATTAAATGTCACATAATAATTATGTTACTTTTAGATGCAACTTCTTCATCATCTTCTACAGAGGCCAGAATATAATGTAATAAATTTATACTAAGTGTTGGCAGAAAAATTCTGATACAAGAATTTCCATCCAATGACATAGGAACAAGACATGTATGAAGGTCTGACAAATATATACCCAATACACTAGGGCACAGAGTATTGATATGTCACCTAATTAGTTATCCTACTTACATTTTTAAAAGGAGAGGGAAGCTTGGACACAATAATTACATATTGAAAATCACAAAACAATTGAGGATACATTCTCTAGTTAATGTATTAGACTGTTTTGTTTATAAACTTGTTTGGAGAAGAAGAATACTTCAAAAATGATAAACGCTTCAACATCTCATGGATGTAAAAGAGAAGAAGACTCTCACATTCGATTAGGAAAAAAACATTTATAATAGATGTCATTGATCAGAGCTCCACCTAAAAAAAATAACTGAGAACAATAGGTGTGCTTGACTGACTAATGCCTCTTCTCTCCAAATATGTCCAGATTCCAGTTCCCAGAAGTCTCCTGGCAAAAGAGACTTTCCAGATGTGGATAAGGGTATAAACCTTGAGGTGGGGACATCATTCTGGATTATCCTTGTGACTATAATCACATCAGTACTTAGAAGCGGAGAAGCTTTCAGGGCTGTAGAGAGAGAGAAAGATGCTATTGTGGAATAAGGGTCAGAAAGATGCCAGGCTGCTAGATTTGAAAATGGAGAAATGATATCATCAGCCATGGAACACCGGTGGCCTAGCAAACCTGGCCAAGGCAAGGCTTCTCCCTTAGGACCCATTTTCCTTCTCTCTGCTTATGCCACTCTACTGACCAAGGTCCTGAAAGCCTAAATTATTTTATGTTCAAGATTCCAATTGTAGCTGGTCCCTTACTGCAATCCAGAGATCCTTCTCTGCACACTTACTGTCTTAGCTCGTGTGGCCTGCTCTCATAGAAATATTATAAACTGGGTGGCTTAAAAACAACAGAAATTTATTCCTGACAGTTTTAGAGGCTATGTCTAAGATTGAGAGAGCAGCAGATTCCATGAGGACCCATTCCATGCAGATGATTCCTTTCTGCTGTGTCATCAAATGGTGCATGGGCCCAGCAAGACTCTCTCAGGCCTCTTTTACTATAAGCACGCTAACCCCATTCATGAATGCCTGACCCTCATGACCTAGTTCCCTCCCAGAGGACCCCCTCTCTTAATATTATCATGCTGAAGACTGGACGCTCAGTCCATAGCACCTACTAAGTTCTCATTCCTGTTCTCTGCACTGGCCTGTCATCTCTTGTTACTCTGTTTGCCTGGGATATAGTCTCCCTTTTTCTGAGAAGATGATCTTGTTTTGTCAGTGGGAATCTATTTTCCTTCCATTAATACCATTGATTTGGCCCGACCCACCTTAGAGCTCTAGGACTGGGCACATGACCCAGGCTTGGCACATCTATGCACTTCATAGCACTGGTGATGTTCGCTTTGGAATGAAAACATGAGTCAAGCTATTGCAATGAAAGTTGTCCTGGGAAAATCTTGTTAATGCCATTGAAAAAGAGGTATTTCAGTTTTACAATTCACTTTTTTTCTTGTCTATGTGGTTATAATACAATGGCTACAGCCCCTGAGTTTTACAGAATACTATTTGGAAAATATTACTTTAAAATACAAAGTTTTAATTATAAAAATAGATAAAGGAAGAATTTTAATCATGAAATTTTCTGAACTTAAAATTGAAAAGTAGTTGAATATTGGAGAAATTCTTGATAACTTTTTTGTGACATGTATCTTTTATTTCACCAACAGAATTTAGGTATAATTAAGATTCACCCATGTACTTTTTCATTTTTATTATAATATCTTTAATTAAATTATTTAGCAAGATCTGATATTTTTTACCTTTGGCTAAAAATAATAAGAGAATCAAAGAAATATTTCTTCTGATGCTTGCTTATTTCTCAAAAATTAATATTTTTTCCAAATTGTTAATAGTATTTCTTAATATTGTGATGTGACATAATAAAGTGATTTTTTATGGAAATATCTTCCTGGTTTTCTTCAATGATTACTCTTAATTTCTCTATAAAATTTTATTTGTAGAAGTACATGAATACATTTTTGAATACAAAAAATATTCATATAAGACAAAATTTTATAATATTTAATATAATTCATTATAAACATCAAATGAATATTTTATTAGCCATTAAACAACATCTTTTAGCGTATAACTGAAATAGAAAATGAAATTGACTTGATTCATTATATGCTTTGAATAAATAATAAGGGTAGAATTTATTACCTTTGCTTATTTCATTTTGCCATGAATACATCCATTATAAATAAAAATATAAATAAATAAGTTAACAATACTGAATGTAAAAGGTGTATTTGGAAAAAAAATCTTTCTTTTTCTTTTAGACTATGTCTACTCAGGAAGCTTATAGTAATTGCATCAACTGCTCATGTTTATGATAATTTGTTTTCTGTGGAGGCTAATAAGATTGTTAGCCAAACTGACATATTGCCTATAAAAAACAGTGAAATAGGAAATCTCTTGTTGTTTATTTTATAGAAGGCTATTGCTGTTGGATCATATGTTTGGGGATTTTGAGTGGTCATAAGAATAATTAAAATTATTTTTATAATTTATTTGTGTTGTGTTCCTGTTTTTTTCTCCCATATGGATGATAGTCTGGCGTCTTAATTATTAAAAAGCTAGTGAGGGCCTATGGAATGTGTATGCTGACTTGAAATGGGTGGAGTGTAAATGTGAGTAAATTCTTTCTTATTACAACTTCTAATTAAAGCTGCACATTCTACATGGGAAACATAAAAAGGAAATACAACCCACTTATTCAGTGCCACTGATTTCTTGAAAAGTGCCAGGTAGTTGGTAGAGCAGGGTCTTGAGGCTGTCTGACTCAGGAGCTGAATCTCATGCAGGTGGGGATCCTGTTTCCTTAGTAGTTTTATTGGTCAGTGTAAGGCCAGCTTTGCTGTGACCTGTATTTCCGGGCAATACTTACCTGCCAGAACTCCTAGAACTTAGATGAGAGGACTTGTATCATCAAAGCTGAAGTTTTGAATCTACGTCAGTGTTGGGTCGGTGAAGTGAGGTGTATTCAAAACTTGGTCAGGATTTATGTATGCCAGAGAAGTGTTGATACATCTTTTAGTAAAAGAAATTTTGACAGACCAGTGTTTCATTCCTTCTGATAGGTCTTCCTCCTTTCCAATCTGAAGACAATGATATTGGCCCAACAGTAGTAGATTACATGAGGGCTGTGGTTGTGGTTGTTGAACCTGCCAGGATAGTGCTGATAAGTTTGTCTCAGAAGCACATCTATATTGCCCGTGACAGTAGACATATATAAATCAGAGGTTTGTTTGTTTTTTTTTTTTTTGTAGAGAGAGTCTCACTTTATCGCCCTCAGTAGAGTGTGGTGGTATATCACACAGCTCACAGCAACCTCCAACTCCTGAGCTTAGGTGATTCTCTTGCCTCAGCCTCCTGAGTAGCTGGGATTACAGGTGCCCGCCACAATGCCTGGCTATTTTTTTGTTGTTGTTGTTGCAATTTGGCTGGGGCCGGGTTTGAACCTGCCACCCTTGGTATATGGGGCTGGTACCCTACTCACTGAGCCACAGGCACTGCCCCTAAATCAGGGTTCTTGAATCAACATGTCTGGGTCTGAAATTTCTCATCTGTTATTAGACAATGGGAATCAATTGCCCAGCATACTGAAAGACTGTGAAGTTGAAATGAATTAACTTTTGGGAATTATTTAGAGAATTTTGAGGGCAAACTGAAGCTAGTCATAATATCAGATGATCTGGGGATTAACACATGATTAATAATAATAATAAATGCCTTTAGCTGAATGCAGTTTATTTTGACTGCAGTAACTCCCCCGGTCAATTCTCATCTATCTTTAATGTTTTGTGCATTTATTCTACTAGTTTGCTTGCTGAAAGAATTTGAACTAACATCCCCTGATGCAGGCTTTAAAGTTGAATTATCATTGTGGGATAGAACCTAAAATATACTTTTCAAAGAGTAAGTGCACTGTTTATGCAAATTATTTCAATGTAATTAGAAGTCCTCTTATCAGATTGAATGCTTTTTTATTTTTCATATAATGGAAAATGCTCAGTTTTGTTTTTTGTTTGTTATAAAAACCCACTAAAGATAGCAAAAAATAATAATGAGTAAGATTTGAGCTTCATAATGACTCTGAGAAAGAATTCTCATCACTATTTTAATATGTGCAAATCTCAGTTTCATAAAATTTTCATAAGATAATTTGGTTCCTTGGCAGCAAGGATTTGTAAAATCTACAATATGAACTACAGTATTTACAGAATGTTTGTACTTGATATAATATCTTGGGATCAAAAATATTTAAAAGATGCACTTTGAACTTTTATTGTAAGGAAGTAATAAGCAATCTCTATATTCCCTAATATTGCAATAGCTGTTTGTATAGAATGAAATCTGACATTGCCTGGCTTTATTTTTTATGATATAAGTAATAAGAATTTTTTTGAATAAGAAATTAAATTCCTGTGCAGGTAAATTTTTGCAATTTGTGGTTTGCATATATGCAGGGAGAAGAAATTTAATTTTGTATCTATGTGAGGACTCATTGTACCAGAATAAACTTTGTTTTATGCATTTGGTTTGGAAGCAGCTACTATCAGGAATTGCTGTTTAAATCAAATTTGTTTATTAATAACACTAGATTGTTTTGCTCGTGCTTTATCTTCATAACATTTTAAATTAATATCATCATTTATTTTGTTTTTGGATAAAACTACATAAATTGTCTTTAAATACACTAAATGACTTTGAATTTCTCAATCACTAGACTTTAAAAATATGTCCTACTTTTGGGCATTTTAGCATTATTTTTATTCACACATACGCTGTGTGGTCCATTGAAATTAAGTCAGTTAGGAAGGAAACTCTAAGGTTTCCTGCTAGATGGTGCATTCTATAAATCTGCCAGTCTGTTATCTACTCCATTAGGAAGTAGGTCTTAATTTAGGTGTTTAATCTCTCTCTGGGTTCATAGCCATTTTTTCTCTCATTAACTGACTGCTTAAGTGTTTGCTTTCCAGCCTCTGTGGCAAACAGCGGCTCTAAACCAAATGATCATAAAGATAAAATTCTTACTCCATCATTGTTGGTATATTTTAAAAGTTGCTTATTTTTCAGAAATACATTTGTGTGAATGTTTTTAATTCACTGATTGAATTAGTTTTCCTATTTCGGAATCTGTTCTCAGTTTGACGTCAGTTCTCTTGTCCTAATCTCCTATTGCTGCTGTTCAGATATGTGCTTCTCTAAATTTCGTGTTGAAATGTGATCCCCACTGTTGGAGGTGGGGCCTTAGGTGGAGGTGTTTGGGTCCTGAGGGCAGATCCCTCAGGAATGGCTTGTGAGTGAGTTCTCACTGTATTAGTTCTCCAGAGCTCATTTTTTAAAAGAGCCCCATACCTCCCTCCAGTGTCTCTTGCTTTTGCTGTGTCACTATGTGATCTCTGCACGTGCCCCCCACCCCATTACCTTCTGGCAGGAGTAGGAAATAAGTGGGAACTTACTGAGGTTCTCGTCGGAAGCAGATGGTAGCTCCAGGCTTCTTGTAGTCTGTAGAACCATAAGTAAACAAACAAACAAACAAACAAAAAAACCCTCTTTTCTTCATAAATTTCTCAGTCTTAGGTATTTTTTTATAACAACTTAGACTAAGGCACTTTGCCTCTCTTGTTAAGATTTTTAAAACACAGATAACTGTTGCTTAATTTCTTTTGCTTCACCATTAGTCTGGTAGAGGACAGGGGAATTTCTAAATTTATGATTTCCTAATCACCTATGTAGTTTTCATTATATATGATTGTTGACTCTAATAAGTGACTTTAAGTTCAAGATTTGATCAAACAAGTGATTTGAATCTTCCCATTTATACAACAAACTAATGTTTGAAAGAGATTTTATTTTTTGAAAGAGACAGAAAAGTTTCTATATTTCCTGTTTCAATGAAAAGGTTTTATTTTAAAAAGATTTCCCTAAAGTTAAAAATTTCTTCAACCTTCAAAGTAATTTTCTAATTGCATTCCTTTTGCCAAAGTTGATCATTCAGATGACAGACGAGAAGAAAATGCTTCTACATTTAGCACAGACAGGCTAATTATCAAATTCAACACTTGTAAGTTTGGGAGCAGAGGATGGAAATTACTGGTAAACATTCTTACTGAATACAAGTGTATTGCAGGTTAAGTGATAAATCTAATGCCAGGCAACATGGTTCTCTTAGTCATTTTATTCTTAGGCAAGTGAATGATGTCAGGATAATACTAAAAAATAAATAGGGGTACTGGGATTCATACGGAAGATCCTCCTCAACGAGAAAGACTGTTTTTCTTGGCATATCTTTTCCCTGAAATACTGACTCTTGCTGTTGCTCAAATTAACAGAATATTTATAAGCTTTAAACACATTTAGTCAGCATTTACAAGAAACAATTTAGGTATTAGTTATGAGGCCAAATTTGGTTCTTCATCAAGGAAAAAGGGCCAACTCGTTTTTAAAAACCATCACAACTGGGCCACTTTGTTGGGTTAATGTGTCACATCTATCATAGCTATGATGCACTTACCTCATCTAGGTAAGATCATGAATCTATCAAGTGTGCAAAACACTCCGGAACACTTGGTGGATAAGTTCTGTGACCTTTTAGCTCTGGAGCAATCATGAATAACTACTGAAGATTTGTAAAAATATCCGGGATTTATCTTTGCCAGACCTTTTTACAAAGTATACATCATAACACTAATCAGGGACATTTCAATGCATTTAGCATTTTAGCATTTTTTGGTCTTGTTTACACTGACTAATTCATTTATTTAAATAGTCCAATATGCTTAAACTGGAGATGATCATTATGAAAATGATGATAGGTACTTTTTAAATTTCAAAACATTACAGGGGTATTAATATTTCTGGTTATATGTGTCAATTTTGTTATGGTTGAGTCAGAATTATAAGTGTACCCATTACCTAGATAGTGTTCATTATACCGGCTTGACAGATTTTTTTCCCTATCCACTCCTCCTCCCTTCCCCCTGCTTGATTTCTACTGAGTTTTGTTGCCTTGTGTGCACATGTGTGGTTATTGGTTAGTTCTAATTTAATAGCGAGTACAAGTGGTATTACATATTTGTTTTTCTATACTTTAGATACTTCCAGTTCCATCTAAATTGTTGCAAAAGGACTTAATTCATCATTTTCTATGATTGAATAGTATTCCATAGTGTACATATACCACGTTTTGTTAATCTACTCATGAACTGATGGGCACTTGGGTTGATTCTGTATCTTTGGAATTGTAAATTGTGCTTCAGTAAACATTCAAGTGCATTTGTCTTGTTGATAAAAAGACTTCTTTTCCTTTGGGTAAATACCCAGTAGACTGATGAATCAAAAGGTAGGTCCTCTTAGTTCTTTGAGTTATCTCAATATTATTTTTCATAGAGATGTACTTATTTTATAATTATTATGCTCTGGTATTACCTTATTGATACAAGAAATATTTTGTATTTTGATATTTGATGATGATATGTTAATATATCAATATGTTAATATTTTGATGATGATGTATTAAAAATTAGAACTATTATCATATATATCAAATATTACTTGGTGAAAACATTATCTTAGATTGCTCATCACCATTCTTTTTTTTTTTTTTTTGAGACAGACCCTCAAGCTGTCCCCCTTGGTAGAGTGCTATGGCATCACACCCCTCCAACTCCTGGGCTCAAGTGAGTCTCCTGTCTCAGCCTCCCAAGTAGCTGGGACCACAGGCGCCTGCCATAGTGCCTGGCTATTTTTTGGTTGCAGCCGTCATTGTTGTTTGGGGGACCTGGGCTGGATTCGAACCTGCCACCTTAGGTGTATGTGGCTGGCACCTTAGCCACTTGAGCCACAGGCACTGAGCCCTAATCACCATTCTTAATAATATATTTTAGTCATCTTAGAAAGATACATTTCTTTGCAGAACTAGAAGGCTTGATGTATTTTATTTTCCAGTCTTCTCCCAAACTATATTCTCCATTATGATTTAAGAAATATGAGCACTCCATTAAAATGTACATTTTATTTTATTTTTTGTGAGGTGCCTGAATATATAGCACTCATGTCTATCTAGATAAAGTAAAAAAGATCTTTGAGAAAAAAAAATCATGGATAAAAAGTGGGACAGTGCCTTGCAAATTGACTCAACTTAAAAATCTTAGGACTAATATTAAAAACAGAAGCTGGCACCTGGAAGTAAAGGCAGAAAATTTGGAGCCCCTAGATAACAGAGACAATAATTCAAGAGAAAAAATGTATATAACTTTTGTTCTACACAGGTATTTTTCTGTAATGCAAAGAGTACTGATACTTTGGGGTCAGGATGGGTGACCCAAAATGTTCCCTTTTTACAACTAAGTCATAATCAGTTTGCATTTAAACATGCTATAAATGTACATAGCTGCATTTTAAATGTACATAGCTACATTTGAAATTAAAAAAAAAAAGGATAGCATCACATAGCTGACAAAGCCAACCCAGAGCAGTAAGTGGGACCTGAAGGTGCATAACCTCTAGGGAGCTGGGAAAAGAAGGAGTAGTAGGCCTCTGGGCCTGTGAGCTCAAAACACTCATGTGACAGGGCCTTAAGCTGAGAAGTGTACATGGATTGAGGGTGGAGATAGGTTTTCATTCTTTAGTGGAAAGCAACATTGCTCTGAATGGAATCTAAGGTATTTCTTTTCACTCATATGCAATGATGTCAGAAATGAACTACCCACTCTGGTGAGGCTGGACATAGATTTGCTTTTATGAAGCCAAAACTGAGTCTAAGCATGACCTCATCATTCCATCCCTCAATCCCTCAATGTTTATTTGTGTGTGTGTGTATGAGAAAGAAGTAATATTTCTGTTGACCATTTTTCTATCAAGCTGTTTATCTTTTTTTTTTTGCAGTTTTTGGCCAGGGCTGGGTTTGAACCCGCCACCTCCAGCATATGAGGCCAGCACTCTACTCCTTTGAGCCAGTAGTGTTGCCCTGTTTATCTTTTTCTTCTTAATTTATAAATCCTCTTTAATAAGAAATACATGAGGCATTTACCTGTCAGAAAGTTTGTCTATATTTTTTTTTATTAAGTTATAGACACATAGATCATGAAAACATTTATGCATATGTGGGGTACAATGTGTTGATTTTTTTATACAATCTGACATGCTTACATGAAACCAATCAACATAGCTTTCACCTCATTTACTTGATTACTGTGTTAAGACATTTATGTTCTACACTTGAAAGATTTGACTTGTACCCTTGCATTATGCTCCATAGGTGTGGTCCTACCTTTTACCCTCCCTCTATTAAACCTCCCTCCGCCTCTCCCTTCCCACTCCATTTCTCTCCTTCATCCTGGGCTATAGTTGTGTTCTATCTTTCATAAGAAAATGTGTGTGAATATAAGTTGGTTTCAGAGAAGTACACTGAGTACATTGTATACTTTTTCCTCCATTCTTGAGATACTTTACTTAGGAGAATATGTTCCAGGTTCTTCCATATAAACATAAAAGAGGTAAAGGCTCCATCTTTTTTTTTTTTGCCTTTTGCTACTTCTGGAAACAGCCCATCTACTGTCATACTTCTGTTATTCTTCTTGATGTAGACTTTCAGAATTGGGTTTTCCTAGAATAGTAAATAATTCCTAAAATTATCCTTATCTTCTTTTCTCACATTACTGGTAGAGAGTGTTTTGTTGTTTAGAGATAAAACCTGACATGACTATCATTATAAGTTTTGTGTTTGATGGTATGGGCCCCATCCTTTTATCAATTGGCTTCAATATGCTCCAATTCTGTATTCTACAGTGGCAAAGTTTCTTCAAATAAATATTCTTTATATTTTTCATATCCTATTTTTCCTACTATCTCACACTTCTAAAATTATGGAATTACCCTTGAGATATGTGAATTCTTTTTTTTTTTTAAATTACAAAGAGGTCATGTTGCTTTTTTGAAAGGTGGATAGCAAGCTGCCTGCTAGGTTATTTCCTACATGACCCTATCCATGTTTTATATTGCAAACATTTTTTTACACTTTCTAGAATTTGGCAACTTTGACAGCTTTCGGTAGCAATGTAAATTCTTCCTTATTTTTCCATTTCCATTTATACCATGATTAATTAAGATTAGGAGGGAAGAATGCAACACCTATAATTATTTGACAGCTTTATCTTGAATAGTTTATATCCCATAAAACCATATTTGTTAAACTTACTAATTATAGAATTAATCAGCGCACACAAACAATTAAATAGGAGAATCAACTTAAAAGTACTAACAACGTTCACACTTCAAAAAAAATTTCGAAAATTTTGTCTTATTGTAAATACATCAAAATAAATATTATTTTCTAAAAGTCCTTTTTGCATGGTGAATATTCATAAGGGATAATTTTGTAGGAGGGTCAAACTATTTGAAATTAAATACATTTTTTTATACATTTTGAACATTTTCCTTATAATAGACAGTTTTTTTTTCTTCACGTTATTTTCTTGGCTTTTCTGTGGAAGATTATGGATCACTTTGCCACTGATGGCAGGTTTGACTGGGTGATTAGCCATAGCTGGTTTCCGCCAGGTTGGAAGATTATATCCTCTTTCCCAAGCCCATAGTAGCCTTGGCCATGTGATATATTATGGATAAGGCATTGTGAATATGAGAGACATAAACAAAGCGTAGGATCCATCTTGGGATATAATTATCTCTTTTCTCTTTCTTTATCTCTTTTCTCTTTCTGCCATTAAGACTCGTCATGTTTGCAGATAGTGTTTGCTCTATCAGCCTGAGTTGTAAAAGGAAAATGTTGTGGAGCAGACTGGTAGCCAACCCAAGAAAGATGGGTAGGGCACGTGAGAAATAAGGAAGTCTTTTTAACTATCTCAGTGAGTCCAGATTTGTAGTTACCCCAGGCTATCATTAGTTCTACCTTGGCTAAACTAACTGATACAGTCCTCAAAACCAGGTGTAAATGTGATGATTAAAATTTTTGTGTCGACTTTGCAAGACTAGGGTTCCCAGTTGCTTGATGAACAGTAGTCTAGAGGTTGCAATGTTGTTGTGAGATATCGTATAGATGTGTTCAATGTCCATCATCAATTGACTTTAAGTGAAATTATCCTTGATAAAATAAGTAGGTATCATTCAATAAGTTGAAAGCCTTAAGAAAAACAAACAAACAAACAAACAAAAAAATGAGGTTTCCTAAAGAAGAAGAAATCCTCATTCAAGATAGTAACATAGAAATATTGCCTTAGTTTCCAGCCTGCTGGCTTTTCCCACAAGTTCTGGGCTTTCTACCCCTCAGAGTCATGTGAGCCAATTTCTTAAAAAAATCTCCTTTCACCCGCACACAAACACACACACTCACACACACACATGCCTCCTGATGGTATTGGTTCTATTTCTCTGCAAAATCTTGAGTAGCACAATATGTAAATTGTACATTTTATGGAAAATTCTATTCTAAATTGACTCAAAGAAATATAATTATAGATAATAGAAAAATATACTAAGGAACTATTGAGATAAACTGAAAAAGTGGCAGTACTTTAAATACCACAATTTCTCTTCCAGGGCATGAAAAAATACAAAAAAATTATCTGATGGTTTTATAATGACAAAGTAAATCTAAGAGCAGAATCCTGGATATAACCCCTCAGTACTAAAGTAGAAAGAATTGTCAAGTATAATACAGGGTGGAAGTAGCATTCGTGTGCAATTTAAAAAGTAAACTAATTCAAATTGTGCACAAATTTTATGTCCACCCTGTACAATAGTAAATGGGAAATATTAAGTAAGCCAATGGGAAATCTTTTTTATCTCCAATATCCTAGAAATTGTCACTGTGTCTTGTCCACATGTTGACCTTGATTCTTTAGCACACTGGTTCAGCAACATTGGGGCTTGTGAGTATAGTTCTTTGAGGTGTGATAAGCGTGTTTTAGTATTACATAATATCCTCTATCTTGAGGCAAGGAAACAAAAACATATTTGTCAGACCACTGTACTAATTTGTTCTACATATGTACGTTTTAGTTTTCTGGATGAATTAACTAAACTTCATCATCTCTCCAGGACCAATTCTTGTACATTTCCAAAGAAAACAAGTTTAGTCCATCTGTTTCAGTGATTTCTCACAGGAATTTCAGCACAGAGTAGCATAAATTATAAAACAATTTAACTTCTCCTGTCTCTAAGACTTAAAGCTGATCATAGTGATTATGGGATTATAGGGATAACCAGGTCATTGTGCCAAGTTGCTTGACATGTATATTTATTTACTGGAGAATTTATTACCCTCAGAAATACATAGCAAATAATGATGATGAGGATAACATTATGAAAATTACACTTAATATTTGTTTAGAGCTTACTATTTACAGCTAGGCATTTTTTACATATATTAACCTATTTAATTTGCAGAATGGTCCTACCTATAGGGAGGTAGTGTTGTTATCCCTCTTTTTTTTAAATTTATTTTTATTTATTTATTTTTTTGAGACGGAGCCTCAAGCTATCCCCCTGGGTAGAGTGCCATGGCATCACAGCTCACAGCAACCTCCAACTCCTGGGCTCAAGCGAGTCTCCTGCCTCTGCCTCCCAAGTAGCTGGGACCACAG
>CAUYQV010128276.1:0-40761 GCA_963574575.1 Galagoides demidoff | reverse complement strand
GAACTTTTTGACTTGGGGATATAAAGGTAAGGTGACCAGATTTTAACACTGGTAAAGTGGGACACCATTGATGGGGAGGAAGGGGGGCCCTAACAACAATGCAAGCAGTTCTCAATAATCAGTTCTCAACAATTATTTGTTATTATTAAAGTTTAACATTATAAAATTAACAAAAATAACATAAAACTCATATCCTGGTGAAATAGCCTCATGGCAGCTGAAAACCATATATTCCCTTCCTGTTCACCTGCATTCCCTACCTTGTCGTGCATTCTTTCCAAAAATCGGGACTTTTTAAAAATGCTGCAGGACGCAGGACAAATTGTTAAAAATTGGGACTGTCCCGCCAAAAGCAGACGTCTGGTCACCTTATATAAAGGAGAAGACTGAACCAGTCGGGAGCACAGCCATTTTGAATTCTTCTGTGCCATCCATTCTATGGGCTGAAATAAAGCCCTTCTTCTTTTAAACATGGTGTTTAGATATTCTTTCTCTCCACTGGGCCTCAGCTTCCTGCAAGAAGACCATTTTTAGGGTTCTTAATTTATCTTGTGAGATCACTATTTTATTTTATATTTTATTTTAGACACAGAGTCTCACACCTGTTGCCCCAGGCTGGAGTGCCACAGCATCAGCCTTACAGCAACTTTAGCCTCCTGAATTCAAGAGATCCTCTTTTCTAAGTTTCCCTAATGGCTGGGAGTACAGGCTCCTCTCACAAGGCCTGGTAAAGTGTAGTTTTAGTAGAGAAGGGGTCTCACTCTTGCTCAGGCTGGTCTTGAGCTCCAAAGATACTTCTGCTCAGGAGTCAGCCATCATGCCCAGCTGAAGACCACAAATTTTAGACTATGGCAATTGACATGTGACATAAAATAAACCCTTGAATGCAAACACAGAAAGCTCACTGAAATATTCTTCCATGATTTTTAAGTGTTGTTGGGGGCCTAACACAGTTCCACACAAACCCTTCCTCTCCTCCTCTTCCACCTCCTCCTCCCCTCACCCTCCTCTTTTCCTAGAACAAAAGGTTTACCTGGCCCTGCCCCAAGAGTTCCCCCCAGAAAGACCTTACCCCACAAGAACCTTCTAGCAAGCTGTGAAATCTTCCTCCCCTTATGCTCAGTGTAAAAAGAGGCCTCCAACCATTCTCAGTGCAGACACCATGTTTGGCTTTGCCCAGGTAGGTCTCTATCCCTTTCGGTAAACCTAGCCTGAACCTCTCCATTCCTGGTCTTATCTCTAAGCACTGCACTCCAGCTTTCATATGAAGGGAAAATAATTCCAGCAAGTTCAGGCTGGTGATTTTTGCCATTCTACACTGAAATTGTAGCAGGAATCTAGGCCTGGTGGAGAGAAAGAATCATCTGAACACAAGAGATAGAAGAGGAAGGGGCTTTATTTCAGCTGCCTGAGCCACAGTGGGACTAAAATCCAAAAATGGCCAAGATCCCCAACTGGCTCTGTCCCTTCCCTTTTTTAGGGCTCCTTATCCATGGGTTCCTTTCTCATTAGTCAGTTTGAATTGAACTGGAAAAGATAGTCTCAGGCTTTTACTGAAGCAGAAGCAAGTGCTAGTTTCAAGGTCTCGGGAAGTTAAGTTTCTACAAATTTCTAAGAGCTGAGTCACCATGGGGAGCACTTTGCAGAAGTGTCCTTGGGTTCCTGTGAGAAGCCTTTTGGTCTTTTAGATCTTTTCCTGGTATCCTCTCTCAAAATGAAACTATGCTTCTGACAAGGTTTATCTGGTAATTGCTTTCTCTCTCTTTCTGAAATTCCAATTGAATTCAGATGAATTTAAGAATATTCTACCAAACAAATAGACTGGAAGGGTTGGGGGTTTTTTGAGGGGAAGCAGTGGGAGAGAGATGATCCCAATTTCTGAAAGGTAAAAGTGTTATGGAGTGAGAGAGTAAAAGACCACCAGGGACACCAATTAATTGGTGCCAATTTGGGAGTCTTTATTAGGTTGGCTAACTGACTGTCCCTCTATGTGGATACAGAGGGAACAGTGCTGGCTGTGAAGAGGGAAGGGTTTATCTAGGGTAAATTATCTTAGACTATCAGGGGCTATGTATAGTTTGGGAAAAGAGTAAGCAACTGACTTTTAGTAATCAGTTTATACAAAAACAGAAGCAGTTTATGGCACTTGAGGTTACATAGCAGTTTACAGAAGAGGGAAAACAGAACAATTTTAAACTGGACGCTGGGTCAGTCAGTTACAATAGCGCTAGTGAGACGGCCAGCCTCTTGTTGCTCATTACCTCAGTTTCCTGTTTCTATTTTTAGTTTTCCTTACTTCTTTATGGGAGTACACTGGGGCCAATTAAGGGGGGGGGGGGTCCCTTCACTTCAAGAGGGGCTTCAACCTTTGGCCAAACCACCAAAACACTCTGTATCTGAAAACCTCTGTGGCCTACCTGAGCAAGAAAGTTTCCCTTTCTGTAGAGCAACTTCAGATATCTGTTTTTCTTTTCTTATGAGTGTCTGTGACAATTTTTAAAATATTTTTAGATATTGATGAAAATTGGACCTTTCTGGGTATGGACATGACATTGTTATCAGCAGGTATCTCCATTTAGGAGAATACTTTTGCCTGATGACTCCTTGCATATGAGTCATCATTCTGTTACTTGGGGGGAGTAAAAAACAAGACAAAAAATTTTTAACTAAATTTTTAAAAACAAAAGAACATTTTGTTTGCAAATTTTACTGTCCAAGATTGCCTTTTTTAATTCTCTTCTCTATTTTTTTTTGTGTGTTTAATTTTCAAGACAACACAAATGACCTGAAGGAAGCAATTAATCAAGATGCTTAACAACTGGGTTGCCTCTAGGGTGTGTTCCTCTCACGCCCTCACCCTCTACCCTCCTCCTTACCCCTTGCCAATGTTTGTTTTGGGACCCCTTTTTAGAAAAAAGAATTTGAGTCACCCAAAACAAGTTAGCACCATGCTTATGGCCCAATATTACACAATTCTGATAAATAAATACTGCCTGGCCCAGTGGAGGGGAGAGTCACCTCCTAAAACTAGAGTAGCCAATGACTCCACAGCTGAGAAGCTTAGAGTTCCTCAAGGCATCTGGTTGAATCCAACCTAAGAGAGCCACAGTGGGTGGGGTGAAAACAGTATTCGCCCCTGCTCCTACCACCTCTGTAGGTCCTGGGCCAGGCTCAGATATCCCCTTCTAAGCAGCAATGCTGGCTTAGCAGTCCCAGGCACCAGGTAGGAACTTAAGATAATTTCTAGGAAGGCACAACAAAGCACTGGGTTTCTGGGAGGAGCCATCACAGTCCCTCAGGCAGTGGTTCTCCTTCACAGTGGAGCCCCTATATAAAACTGAATTGGAATCTCAAATTGAGCAACCCTTTTAATAAAAATGGATATAACAAAAGCGTCTAGGACTTGGGGTTCCATGCAATAACATGTGTTAAATGTACTTAGTAACTGATACTAAATACAGCTGAATATAAATGATAGCTATTACAATTATATTGAGTATGTTTGTGGGAATTCTTAATGAGGGTATTCACAGGTTCTTACAGACATTCTCTTACAGAAATTGCCCTTTGTAAACAGAACCTTTTATGGGAAAATAATGTGTAATTGAATTCACTGTTTTCTTTCATTTATTAGACTTTGCGCTGTACTACAGGCCTCCACTCCCTGTGTATCTACCAGTATGAATTCTCTTTGCCCTTTAAGATCCAACTGGACTCTGCTTCACAGCGAGTTCCTCCCTTCACAGCTATTACTTTGTCTAGAGTTACCATGGGCTATTTAAGGGAGGGTCTAGGAGCAGAATATCCACATACCCCTCAACTCCAACCTCAAGAAAAGAACTCAAAATGCATTTGCAAGGATCTATTAACCAGTATCTGTGTTCCCCTGTCACACTAGTAGTGGTAATTCAATGGTTATGAAAACCCTGTGTTAGGTAGATAACAAGTGACCTCCAGCTCTTCCAGGGGCCAAAGAGGGTGATCTTTCTTGATGCTACCTCTAGCGATTGTCACACCTGGAGAAGAAGGTCAAGCTTGTGGACTTGGTGCTGTCGACAGTGATTCTGCCCCCATGCAACTGCAGGGGTGGGACTTTTGGTTTTGCCCTGCTTATCTACAAAAGAACACAAGGAATCCTTAGCCCATAGTCCGGGCAGCCCAGGTATAATAGAATACGGACTGTGAGAGAGGAGGGGGGAAGATGGGTGGAAGGAGGGTAATTGGCGGGACCACACCTATGGTTCATCTTATAAGGGTATATGTAAATCTTTCTAAATGTAGAATATTAATGTCTTAACACAATAACTAAGAAAATGACATGAAGGCTGTGTTAACCAATTTGATGAAAATATTTCAGATTGTATATAGAACCAGCACACTGTACCCCATGACTGCATTAATTAACACAGCTATGATTTAATAAAAAAAAAAAAAAAAAAGAATCTGGACTGTGAGCAACCACAGGCTAATTACCATGTGATCAGTTGACTTTCAGTGTGGTTCAGTGATGAGGTTTGAGCCACAAGGTGGGGCCGGACAGTATAAAACAGGACCCCAGACCATAACCAGAGCCTCTTGTTATGACAGAGGGCCCAATGGTCATCTGGCAAATATATCTCGGTCTGTAAACCCAAATCTTACTGTTGACTTATAAACCTATCTTGCCCATTCTCAATAAACTGTTTCAGGCTTGCCTTGCTTCCAGTAATCTGGTCATTCTTTAGCCAGAGGCACACCAAAACCCAGAACAGACTGCCACCTGACACCTGTCCTGTTAGAATTTTCAATTTAACACAAGAGATAACATAATCAAATAACCATTAAAATACAGGGGGGAAAACTGCAATAGATGCTTTGAAGAAAAAGTACAGAAAAATACGAGGTTATAAAACATTGAACCTATTCAATGTTCAGCAAAAGCTCCCCTGAAACTGAGATTTGAGCTGCCTCACAGCTGAGATCTGTAGGCTGACTAGGCAAAGGGGGCAGGTGTGGTGGAGGTGAGGCTGGAAGTGGAGAATGTTCCAGGCCTGGAGAACCTGGACTGAAAGACAGGGAGTCTGGAGGGCTGAGGGAGCCCAGAAACCTGAGGTACACATGGAAGAGTTAGGAATGTTGTCAGAACCGCAGAGGGTTTGGTCTGGGTCTAGTTACTCATTGCACAAAAATATAATTACTGATAAAAGAAATGCCAAAGAAGAAGTGAATTTTTTTAAAACAACAGATGAACCTTCTCAGAAGAGTGGGGAAACAGCCTCAAATCTGTCACCCCAACTAACAAAGACCATGAACTTTTAAAGGAGGGGCCGTGTGCCTTGAGGTGGGTTGTGGTGTAACAAGGACTATAAGCTTTGGAAGCAGGTTGTGGAGGATGGTGAACTTTGGCATCAGGTAGCCTGCACAGGAACCTTCAGAATTCTACTTCGTTTGCCTTACAGAAAATCCACCATTTCTGGGAAACAACTCAAAAAACCAAGCAGGCAGTTAAGAGAGGATTATACAACCCATATGGGGTTATTAAAATTTCCTTATGGTGCTGGTTACAGGGAGCAGCAGGTGATACTGGAGAGATAAAGAAGGAACCAGGATCATACAGGGCTTTAAAATTCATTTTAAGATTCATTTAAAGAATATAGGATTTTTATCATTACAATAAGATAGAAGCTTTATCATACAATAAGTAAGAAGCCTGTGAGGACCTGCATTTGTCTAAGGGAGGCAAATGGAAGCCAAGAGTGTATGCATTTGGAATGTGCTGCAGTTATCCAGGGGGAGGGTGGTAGCAGGTTGGACTTCCTCCTCGCAGCATTCATCATAATTTGTGACTATGTATCTGTTTGTTTGCCAATTTCTGTCTTTCCTGCTAAATCCTAAACTCCTTTATTTTAAAACTCTACTTAAAGCCACTTGGGAAAAACTTTTTCCCTATTATTGCTGTTTCGTAGTGCTAGCTTTTAGAATTAGACTGATTTTTCTGTAATCTGTGCTTTTTAAAATTTTAAATAGCAAAGGTACTATTTGTTCTATGAAAGATGAAAATTAATCTCTGTAATTGGTTTTGCTTTTTACTTTATTAATTTTATTTTATTGTGGTAAGAACACTTAATATGAAATCTACCCTTTAACAAACTTGTAAGTGTATACTACAATAGTGTTGACGTTGTTGACTACCATGCTGCATAGCAGCTCTCTACAACTTACTCATCTTGTGTAACTGAAACTTTACACCCATTATTAGTATCACCCTATATCCCCTTTCCCCCAATCTCCAGCAATCATTCTACTCAGTGATTCTATAAATTTATCTATTTTAGTTATATAAGTGGACTTATGCAGCATTTGTCATTCTCTGGTTCATTTTATTTAGCATGATACTCTCGAAGTTCATCCATATTGCTGTATATCACAGATTGATTTTCAAGGCTGAGAAACATTGTATATATATAACATATGTTCATTATCTACCCTGTGTATGGACTTAAGGCTATTCCTAGACCCTGACTACTGTGAATAGTGCTACTATAAAAATGGGAGTATACATATCTTTTAAATAGTGATTGCAATTATGTGCATAGATACCCAGAACTGGGATGGCTGGATCACATGCAAGTTCTATTTCTAATTTTTTTTTTTTTAAATTATTGTTCTCTACACCATTTTGCATTCTCTAATACAGTGTGTAAAAATTGTGATATCCTCCACACTTTTGTCAAAACTTGTCCCTTGTTTTCTTGATAAAGTCATCCTAACTGGGATTAGGTGGTATTTCATTGTGGGTTTGATTTTCATTTCTCTGATGATTTGTAACCTTGAAATTTTTCTCGTATCGCAAGAATGGAGTCAAAAGTATCCAATGTACACACCTTTATTATGAAACTAATTTATACCTTTTATATGAAAGGTTTTATATAATATTTACAAATCTAGCTAATTAATGCTTTTGCTCCATATCTATCTTGCACAACTCCGTAAAATGTGGTTATAGAGTGCAGATTGCATCCAAAGGAGGGAGGGTTTTAGAATATGCATAAAATACACTTACACTTATTAAGGTTGGTGTGAATACACTTGCGATATGAAGGTGAAGGGACCAAGATTTTCATTTCAGAGCTGAATGGAATTTATTCAGAGATAAGTTGCTTATTGGATCTTTGCACATCTATATTATATTTCTCATTTAGTATAGTATTAGGAAACTAATTCTCCAAAACAATGGAAAAATATACGAATGACCTTGTAAACAGCAAGGGAACTGAGGAGAGATAAACATTGAGTGATCAGGCACTTAAATGTAATGAATTCAATATTACTCTGGAGACCTTTCTTATTCGGACATTCAGGAACATGTGCAATTTATTTCCATATTACAATTGGAGGTTTTATAGTCAAATATTTTTCTGTAACTGTTGAGTAACTAAAACTAACTGGAATCTAACCATCTGTTTTGGCCTTATTCAATCAGTATTATTCTTCTCAAAGCATGATTTATTAATGTTTCAACTGAATTACAAAAGCATACTTGGCAAGTTATTAGAGCAACAATTATTAACACTCTACCCTCTCCAAACAAATGCTCATGAGGATGGGGAAAATATTGATTACAACCAGAAACAAACTTGTTTCTAGCAACACAAAATGATGATTTCCCATTGAATATATATATAAAACACTAACCTAACCATAATCATAACCACATATACATGTATATAATTTTTATTAATATATATATCATATAACCTTAACCCTATACAAGTGTATATGTGTATATATAAGTGTATATATGGCAATGCCACCTGCCCTAAAATGATAGTTTAATAAAGTAGTTTCCAAGTTAGTAGGCTATCAGAGAGAAATTGATTTTAAATATTCCATAAGGGAAAAATGTACTTCGTTGTGCTCGTTGGCTGTTGTACTGCAATCTGAAGGAGACCTTAGATTAGATGACCTTCCTGGGCCACGATTAAGTTGATAATAGTGGAACAATCATTGCCACACTTGTTCTCTTAGTACTGTTTATTTCAACAGTGCTAGTAGGCTCACACTCAATCTGGGAATTGCAGGCGAATGTGCATTACTAGCACCACCCACCAAGATTTCTCGCTTCATATCTTCTGGAAGCAGCTTCCATCTAGTATAGAACGGGACAAGTCTAAGAATTTTTATATTGCCACAGGTCTTCTTAGAAATAGTCTGGTTTCCCAAAGTATTCTGTGAACTAGTAGACATTTTTTTACAAAGAAGTTTTCTTGATAGTTCCAAATAAGTTATTATAAACCAGAGACTAATTATCATAGGATGAATGTCTGAAGGAATCACTGGGGCATAATACCAAGAATGAACATGTTAACTACTTTGAAATATCAGCTTCAAGGTGAAAATATGGTTAGCTCAGCTAGCACTATGATGTAAACAATTTCTTTGTGTCATTTATCTCACAAAGGGAACTATAGAACTATAGAGGAGTCAGGGCAACTCATCACCCCTATACAAATACCCATTATATCAAGAGACAAATATACCCTCAATAACAGTTTTTACTGGGAATAAACTATCATAGGAGAAATAGCATGTGCAGGGTTTAACTCCCTTGCACAGAAGCATTTATGTGCTCAAAGAAACCAAATGGACTGTGGAAATGGTAGAGAAAACAGGTAAATCTGGAAAGTACAAACATTCTTTCAAATCAAGGAGTGAGATAATTACAATTTTAGCATTAGCTGATTTCTGTTTTCAAGCTATCAACCTGAGGCCATGGAATGAGGAATGGGGAAGAAAGGCACAGCAGCATGCCATTATAGAGTATTCCCACCACACAGATAAAATAGATGGTCATAACCTCAAGAACACAGATAACAAAATATAATTTGAAATAATTAGGAAATTATGAGTTTTCATATTTATTCTTTTTTAAAAATAACATAATTGTAAATGCATAAATGTAATACAATAATTCATTTTTAAAAATAATGAGTGTGTTTCATGCCTGGCTTGCAAAATTGCTCCAGCCAACCCCTGGTTGCAGTAAATAGAATAGAGCTGTTGAAAATAAATAAACATATTTGGATATTGAGGAGACAGGCGATTTTCCTTCGCAAGACCATTTCCTCTACCATCAATATCAAGTAGCCCATTTTTAGTTTTAGAGTGAGAGCTTCATGGGAAAATATAAACTATAATTTTTGACTATCTAACTTGGGGATTTTACTGTGACAAACAATACACAATTCGGGAGTTGAAAACTCAGTGTTTCCTTAGAGATTAGTATTCAAATTATTAATCCTACAAAGGAATGAAGAAAGCCTAAAGACTAAACATCACAAATCATCAGGGAAAGGTAATTTAAAACCATAATGAAATATCAACTTACCCTTATTAGAATGGCTTTTATTAAAAATCCCCAAGCTATAGGTGGTGGCAAGAATGCAGAAAGAAACAAATACTTATACACTATTGGTGGGACTGCATATTAGTACAGCTCTCTTAAGGAAAACAATATGGAGTTTGCTCAAAGAATTAAAAGCAGACCTACGTTGGATCCAGCAATTCCACTAATAGGTAACTACTGAGGGGAAAAGAAGTTATATGTCAAAAAAAGGACACATATACCCAAAAGTTTATTGTACAGTACAATAGTACAAGGACACATATACCCAAGTGTTTATTGTTAAGTACAATTAACAATTTCAAAGATGTGGAAACAAACCAAGTACCCATTGATTCATGACTGGATTAGCATCATGTTAGTACTCAGCCATAAAAAGGATGAATTAATGCCTTTAGCATCAATATTGAGAAACTGGAGACCATAGTCTTATGCTACGTATTTCAAGAATGGAAAAACAAACACCACATATATTATTCTAGTAAATTGGAACTACCTGATGAGCACACAAATGCACATGGGGAAGTAAAAGTCATTGGAAATCAATCAGGGGTGAGGGGGTAAGAGCAGAGGGGCAAAAACTCACCTAATCAGTACAATGGACACTAGTCAGATGTAGCCCTGATTCAAGCCATGTAACAGAAACATTTGAACCCCCATTGACACTTTGCAATTAAAAAAAATAAACGAAAGCCCAAGTCTCTTCTAGAGGAAAATTCACGAAACATAATAACCAGAAAACAAATTAAAACCTAAATCAGCTATTTAAATATTTTGAATAAGTTCTGCTGCAAAAAGAACAAGCTGCTTTTAATTTTCCTTTTTTTTTCTTTTCGTTTTTCTCTTTTATTATTATTACAAAATACTATGGAAATACAAATATTTTTGGTTGTACGGTTTGCTTTTATGTTTGAATCAGGGTTATAAATGTGTCCATCACCCAGATAGTGTTCATTGTAATTGTTAGGTAGGTTTTCACCCTCCTCCCCCACACACACACCTCCCCTTCCCCCTGCTTGATATCCACTGACTTTTACTTCCCTCTATGTACATGTGTGTTCATCCATTAGTTTCAATTTAATAGCATGTATATATTGTGTTTGCTTTTCCATTCTATAGATACTTCACTTAGGATATTGGTCTCTAGTCCCATCCAAATTGTTGCAAAAGGCCACAATTCATGTTTACTCATGGTCTAGTATTATTTCATTGTATACATATACTACATTTATTTAATGTGCTCATGAATTGATGGGTAGTTGGGTTGTTTCCACATCTTTGCAGTTGTGAATTATACTGCAATAAACATTGAGTGCAGGTGTCTATTTGCTAAAAATGACTTCTTTTGAGGGGTAAATACCCATTAGTGAGATTTCTGGATCCAGTGGTCGATCTACTTTTAGTCTTTGAAGAATTTTCTTACTATTTTCCATAGAGGTTGTACTAATCTGCAGTCCCATCAACAGTATATAAGTGCTCCTTTATCTCTGAATCCACACCACCATTTATTGTTTTGTACTTTTTAGTAAAACCCATTCTAACTAGGCTAAGGTGATATCTCACTGTGGTCATAATTTGCATTTCTCTGATGATTAGTGATGTTGAGCATTGTTTCATATGTTCATTGGCCATTTGTTTATCTTCTTTAAAAAGATTCTGTTCATGTCTTTTGCTTACTTTTTAAAGGGGTTGTTTCTTGGTGATTTGAGTTCCTTGTAGATGCTAAATCAGATGTATACTTTGCAAGTATTTTCTCCCATTCTATAGGATGTATATTTGCTCTGCTGATTATTTCTTTTGCTATGAAGAATTTTAGTAATTTAATCAAGTCTCATTCATATATTTTTGTTGTTACTGTTATTGCCATTGGGTTCATATTCATAAAATATTTGCCTAGGCCAATATCAAGAAGAGTTTTTTTTTCATTTTCTTCTAGAATTTTTATGTTGTCATGCCTTACCTTATTCCTTAAGATCTAAAATTAATTTTCAGCAGTCGTTAAAAATATGGGTCATGTGTTTTTTGTATTCTCCATATAGGCTATCCAATTTTCTCAGCACCAAAAGGAAATATTAAGACTATAACACAAAAATGCAAAGTATCATTTGTGAATACCCCCCAAATTTCTGTGTACATAAATGAGAAAATGTAATGAAAATGGACAAATTTCTGAAAACATACAACGTTCCAAGACTCAGTCAATAAGAAGTAGAACTCCTGAATAGACAAGTAATCAGCGTCAAGATCAAAGCAGTAAAAAAAATATTTCCAACACGAAAAACCCTGGACCAGATGATTCAGAGCTGAATTCTACCAGCTCTACAAAGAATATCTGATACCCATACTGAAGAAATTATTCCATAACATCAATAAGGAGAGATTCCTCCCTATCTCATTCTATAAAGACAGTATCACATTGATATCAAAGCCCATAAAGAACATAAAAACAAAAATTATACACTGCTATCCCTTATGAATATAGACACAGAATTTCTTCATAAAATACTAGCAAACTTAATTCAACATCACATCAAGAAATAATACAGCAGGACCAAGTTGGCCTTATCCTAGACATGCAAGGATGGTTCAACATGTATAAATCAATAAATGTATTCACCACATTAACAGAAGCAAAATTAAAAAAAGGAGACCATATGATCATCTCAATAGATGCAGAAAATCTATTCAACAAAATTCTACACCTTTCATTCAGTTTTTATCTTTAAAGTTTCAATGCACATCCATACACATGGGTCAGGAGCCTGGAACTATACCTATCATTCTCTGATGTAACCCTTGAGATCCTTCACAGAATCTTAGGGCTCCATAGAACTACTAAAATTGATAAGTAAGACAGTTTGAAAACTTCCATGCAAGAGGACTTCCTCCCTCCAAATATTATTAAGGTATAATTGGAAAATAAAAACTGTACATATTTATGTGAACAATTAATTTTGATGTACGCACACATTACACAATGATCAAATCAAGCTAATTAACAATTCATATACTTATCATTTTTCTGGCAGTGAAAACATTTAATATCTACCCTCTTAGCAATTTTAAAGTATGCAACATAATGTTAATTATAGTTATCATACTGTACAATAGATCTTCATAACTTATTCCTCTTGTCTAACTTAAACTTTTTACTATTTGAATATCTCCACAGCCTTCCACTCCAAAGCCTGTCAATCAACATTCTACTGTTTTCTCAAAAGAGTTCAATTTTAGAGTCTACATATAAGTCATATTATACAGTATTTGTCCTTTTGTGCCTAGCTTATTACAATTAGCATAATCTCTTCGAGGTTCATTCATGCTATCATAAATAACAGGATTTCCCCTTTCTAAAAATTGCACAGTAATTTATTCTGTGTATCATATGTGTGTATGTGTGTGTCACATTTTCTTTATCCATTCACCATCAATGGACATTTAGATTGATTTCATATCTCAGTTTTGTAAAGAGTGCTATAATAAACAGGAAAATATAGATAGGTCATTGACATATTGGTTTTATTTCCTCTGGAAATATACCTAGAAGTAGGATTGATGGATTGTATGGTACTTCTATTTTTAATGAATATCCACACTGTTTTCCATAATGGCTGTCCCAATTTACATTTCTACCAATAGTGTAAAATGGTTACAACTTCTCCACAGTCTGACCAACACTTTTCATGTTTCGTCTTTTTTATTTCAAATTAATATGAGGATAAAAATGTTTAGGTTACATTGTTTTCAATTCTAAGGTAAATTCAAGTTGCAGTTGAGCCCTTCATCCAGAGGGCATGCTGAGCATCCTCACATTGTGCACAGTAGGTGATCCACCAATTTCCCTCCCTCCTTCTCTCTCCTCTGTCCTCCCCCTTGCTAGACTATATTTGTGTTTTATCTTTCATGTGGGGGTGTAGTTATTTACACATTGGTTTCATATTAATATTGAATACATTGGATATATTTTTCCATTCTCGAGATATTTTACTAAGAAGAATGTGTTTCAATTCCATCCAGGTAAATAAAAAAGATGTAAAGTCTCTATCTTTTCTTATGGCTAAACAGTAAGTATTCTATAGTATACATATGCCACAGTTTGTTAATCCATTCATGAATTGATGGGCATTTGCATTGCTTCTACTATTTGGCAATTGTGAATTGACCTACAATAAACATTCTATTACAATTTTCTTTTTGGTAAAATAATTTTTGTTCTTCCGGGTAGATACCTGGCAATGGGACTGCAGAATCAAATGGAAGGTTGACTTTTATTTCTTTAAGAATTCTCCTTATTTCTAGGGCCATGCCTATGGCTTAAAGGAGTAGGGTGCCAGCCCCATATTCCGGAGGTGGTGGGTTCAAATGGAGCCCCAGCCAAAAAAAGCAAGCAAGCAAGAAAGAATTCTCTATACTTCTTTCCATAAAGGTTGTATTGTTTTGCAATCCCAACAGCGGTGCGGAAGTGTTCCCTTCTCTCCACATCCACGCCAGCATCTGTACATTTGGGACTTTGTGAAATGGACTAATCTCACTGGAATTAGATGATATCTCAGAGTGGTTTTGATTTGCATTCCACTGATGATTAGAGATAATAAGAATTTTTTTCATGTGTCTGTTGGTCATGAGTCTGTCATCCTCTTTTTGTTGATAGACATTTTGATAGATGTAAGCTAATAACTCATTGAATTTTCTGTTTCTTTTCCCTAGTCATCTTGGGCATTTTTAATATAGCTATTGGCCATTTGTATGTTTTCTTTTGAGAAATATCTATTCAGGTCCTTTGTTCAATTCTTTATTAAGTCATATATGAAAGGGCAGCACTCCACTGGCAGAGATCTCACAGACCAGCAAGGCTTATATGAATGGTCTTTATTGGTGGGGTAGGGAGGCTGATCATGAATACATTTATGCATATGTGGGGTACAATGTGTTGATTTTTTTAATACAATCTGACGTGGTTACATCAAACTAATCAACATAGCTTTTGCCTCATTTACTTAATTATTGTGTTAAGACATTTATGTTCTACACTTGACAAATTTGACTTGTACCCTTGCAATATGCTCCATAGGTGTGGTCCTGCCTTTTGCCCTCAGTCTATCAAACCTCCATCCTCCACTCTCTTCCCACTCCATTTCTCTCCTTCATCTTGGGCTGTAGTTGTGTTCTATCTATAAGTTGGTTTCATAGAAGTACTGAGTACATTGGCTACTTTGTTCATTTTTTAAATCTGGTTATTTATTTTCCTGCTATTGAGTTGGTTGAATTCCGTATATATTTTGGATACTAATACCTTATCAAATGTATCTTTTTAAATATTTTCTTCCATTCTGTACCTCATTTCCTTACTGTTTGTTTCCTTCAATGTTGGCAAAGAGAAACTGAGAAACTCTTCAGTTTCATGCAATCCCATTTGTCCATTTTTGCTTTTGTTGTTTGTGTTTTTGGTGTTGTATTTGAAAATGCTTTGCAAAGACCAATATTAAGAAGCTCTGCCTCAGGTTTTCTTCTGGTAGTTTTTCATTTTCAGGTCTTGTATTTAAGTCTTTAATCCATTTTGAGTTTATTTTTTCTATATAATGTGAGATGAGTCCATTTAATTCTTCTGCATGTGGATATCCATCTAGTTTTGTAGCACCATTTATTAAAGAAACTATCCTTTTTCATAGTGTATTCTTGACACCTTTGTCAAAGATCAGTCGACCATAAATGCATGGATTTATTTCTTGCTCCTCTATTATTTTCCATTGGTCTGCATGTCTGTTTTTATGCCCATACTTTCATGTTTTAATTACTATAGCTTTGAAGTATATTTTTAAATCAGAGAGTTTAATGCCTCAAGCTTTCTATTTTCTTTCTTCTGTATTTCCTTTTTTTCTTGTTTTGTTTTTATTAAATCGTAACTGTGTACATTCATGAATTTATGGGGTTCAGTGTACTGATTTGATATACAATGTGAAATGCTTACATTGAACTGATTAACACACCCATCACAATTATTTCTTTTCTTAATAGTTTTTGCAAGGGTACATTTCGGCTTTCTGTTTTCAAGTTTGCTTTGCTTATTTGGGGTTTTCTGTGGTTACATAAAGTTTGTTTGTTTACTTTTGGGTTACTATGAAGGTACATATGGTTAGTTACATTATTTGCATTTGTAGGGTCCAATGAGATTTTCTACATATCTAAAAAAATCTCATTGGAATTTTTATAGTAATGATATTGAATCTGTAAACTGTTTTGGATACTATGAACATTTTAATAATATTAATTAATAAACATGAGATATCTTTTCTTTATTTGCTTTTTTCCATTTCTTTCATTTGTGTTTTACAGTTGTCAGGGTACAGATTTTTCTCCTCCTTGATTAAATTAATTCCTAATTTATTTTGATGCTGTTATAAATGGGATTATTTATTTGATTTCTTTTTTCAGATAGTTCATTGTTATTGCTATTTTATAGAAGTGCTACTGGATTTTTCTATGTTCATTTATATCCTATAGCTTTACTGAATTGGTATATTATTTTTAACAGTTTTTTTGGTGCAGTATTTAGCATTTTCTATATATAAGATCATTTTATCTGCAAAAAGAGCTAATTAACCCATTTCTTTCCAATTTAGATGCCTTTTATTTCTTTTACTTGTCTAAATCCTCAGACTAGGACTTCTATGATAAATGGAACTAGCAAGAATATGTGTCTTTGTATTCTTCCTGATCTTAGAGGAAAAGCTTTCAAACTTTTCATCATTGAGTATTATGCTAGCTGTGGGCTTGTCATATGTGGCCTTTACTGTGTTGAGATATATCCTTTGCGCATCTAATTTTTGAAGTTTTTATCACAAAACGATGTTGAGTTTTGTCAAATGTTCTTTCTACATCTGTGCAGATGGTTAATGATTTTTGTTATTCTTTCTGCTATTGTGGTATATTGCATTTATTGATTTGTAGGGGCCAAATGATCTTAATTATAACTAACTCTTACTTCATCATGATGAGTGACGCTTTTAATGTATTACTGAATTTTACTGACTAACATGTTATGGAGGACTTTTGCACCTATGCTCAACAGGGATATTGATCTATAATTCTTTTCTTATAGTATCCTTCTCTGTCTTTGATATTAGGGTAATGCTGGCCTTATGTATATTGAGATAAGTGGTACTCCCCCTCTTGTCCTATTTGAAAGAGTTTGATGCATATTTGTTTCAGCTTTTCCTTAAATGTTTCATAGAATCCAACAACCAATCCATCAAGTCCTAGTATTTTTTGTTGGAAGATTCTTGATAAATGATTCAATCTCTTTCCTCATTAATGATTTGTTAATGGAGCCAAGTGTGATGGCTCATGCCTTTAATCCTAGCACTCTGGGAGGCTAAAGCAGGTAGATTTCCTGAGCTCAGGAGTTTGAAACCAGCCTGAGGAAGGGTGAGACCCCATCTCTACTAAAAATAGAAAAACTAGCCGGGTTTTGCAGCCCATGTCTGTAGCTCCTTGGGAGGCTGAGGCAAGAGGATCACTTGAGCACAAGAATTTGAGGTTGCTATGATGACACTCCACCAAGAGTGACAAAGAAAGTCCCTGTCTCAAAAAGAAATTGTCTGTTAATTTTTTTGTTCTTTTTTTTTTCACTTTGTTTTGTTTGTTTTTATTTCTTCATGGTTTAGTGTTGGTAGGACGTATCCTTCTAGGAATTTATCTATTTCTTCTAAGTTATCTAATTTTTTGACATAAAGTTGTTTATAGTATTCTATTATGATCTTTTTTTCCTGTGGTATTATTTGTAGTCATTCTTCATTCATTTATAATTTTATTTCTTTGAGACTCTTCTCCTTTACTCTTGCTAAAAATATTTTTAAGAAGAAACAATTCTCAGTTTCATTGATCTTTTCTATTATTTTTCTAGGCTCTCATTTATTTCCTTTTTACTTCAATAAATTAAGGGGGCACAAGTGTTCTTGTTACATAGATATGTAGTATAATTCTGAGGTCAAGGTGTTTAAGTGTGACTTTCTCAAAAATAGTTTATTTCTACTATGATCTTTATTATTTCTGTCCTTCTTTTTGGAAGCTCTTTGTGCCCTTCTAATTTTGGGCTTACTTTTATCTTATTTTTCTACTTATTTAAATTACCTAAAGTTAGGTTTTTAAATTTGAGATACATCTTTATTCTTCATCTAAATTTTGTATTTCTATTTTCATTTATCTACAGTTTTTTTTATATTTTTATGCTAATTTATTCTTTGACCCATTGGTTGTTCAAGAGTATGTTGTTTAATTTTCATATATTTTCTCCTGTTACTGATTTCTAGTTTCATATCATTGTTATTGGAAAAGATGCTTGGTATTATTTCAATCTTCTTAAATCTGTCAAAATTTGTTTTGGAACCTAACATATAATCTATCCTTGAGAATGTTCTGTGTGCTTTTTATAAGAATGTGTATTCTGTTGCCATTGGATGGAATGTTCAACATATACTTGTTAGGTCTATTTGGTTAACAGTGTTGTTTAAGTGAACTATTTGCTTATTGATTTTTCTGTGTGGATAATCTATTCATTGTTGAAAGTGGGGTATTGATGTCTCCTACTATTATTTCATTCTGTTAGTTTCAAAGTAGGTCTTGTGAGCTATGCTTAGTATATCCTGTGGCTGATGGGAGGTAAACATTGTATATCAAGAAGTATTAAAAATACGATTACAGCTCATAACTTATTATCCAATCCACATAAACATATTTCCTTTTTCATAGCACATTTTTAGCACTCAGGAAGAGATAACACTTGTCTGTTCAGTAGGCTAATAATATTTTGCAGACATAAACTGCTCCATAATTCTGACAACAGTTTCAGATTTACATGTGTTTCAGTTTCTATACTTCCCCTCACCTCATAGGAAGTATTTGCAATAACTAGAAGATCATAGATTTGGAATCATTAGACTATATAATTGCCCTCTTAAAGCTATGATAAGCATTTTAATCAATTAAGGCAATCTTTTCCACTTAACTCAGACCACTTCAGTATCTTGCTTAACTGTTCTTTAGGTAGCTACCAACAATCACACTCCATACCCACGATGGAGGCCCTATCCTTTTCAGACAAGAAAATCTGTAAGGTCACATTCCTTCAACTATAATATCCTAACCTCAGCACCAATGTCAGCCTTCTCTTCTTAACTCTTACTGCTGTTATTTTTTTCCTCTCAGCCTGAGTCATTCAAACAAACATGCAACCAAAGGAACACAAACATTGAATACTTGAATGCTTATAGAGAAGAAAGATAAAAAAAGAACCTCAATTCATTAACCCTCTCTAATCCAATTTTTCTGACACCAGAATACTCCCAGCTCTTATTTATTTTGTGTAGGAAGGAGGTTGGTAGATTACTTGTAATTATCCTACAGTTTTGAAAGAGAAAATTATAAAGATTAACTCACCTGATTTTATTGTCAGTTTTAGGTTACATAAAATAATTAAAATGTTTTTGTCTGTCATAGGATTGGAAACAGTGAAACATATAGACCAAGTTATATGGTGCTAAGGCCTGCTCATAATTAAGAGCTGGGGAAAAATGTAAGACTCATCTCCTCTATCTGTTTTCCCTGGTCTTCCAAAAAGAATAGGGTATAAACACTCATTTTACTCATGGTGATAGAGCTCCTAAGCTGAGTAATCACAGAAGGCCAGATGCCAAGGACTTATTGCATGCTTAGAGCAAAAATTTTGAGGAATGCCCTGTGCATGGGTGATTATAAATTGGCTATGGGGTTTAATTAAGGGATTTTCATTTCATGATCTAAACAACTGGGCTTTGGGATTAGCAGTTGCTGTCTGTTCACATCAATAACTGGCAGTGATTCCTCTAATCATATGAGGACATATTAGCATATCATGCATTGCAAGATGGTGCTCCCAATAAAAAGTGACAAAAGGTTTCTGAACTCAGCGTCTGTCATCCAGAATGCATATCCAATTTATTTACGAAACATCTTCATTCCCAAGAGACTTTATTTATTTATTTTGTGATTGATAAAGAACTAAAATCTAAAAGAAAAAGAAAAGCAAGCTTACTCTCTCAATGTCCCAAGAAAATTTTGAGAAAAATCATTCTATAAAAATTGTATAGCTTTTTTCACTATACTTTATGTCCATATAGCAAAAAATATATATATTTTAGAAGGAGAGCAAAAATTATATTCAGTGTTTAGCTGAAAAGTCAAATTATGTATGATCTTGTCCCTTCACTTATCTCTGAGAGTTTCCTGTTTTCTCAATACTTACATCTTGACATTTTGGGGCATCAGTATAGGTGCTACCAATACACATTATAACAAAATTATAGTAGTACTTGACAGACTGTCTATAAAATATAAACATTATGAAATCATTTAGTTGGGATTTGATAGAAATATTTACTTAATGTAAAATGTTTTCTATGGAACATCAGCCTTTAAAATTGCTATGCCCACATTTTATAAGTATTTGAAATGCCTAATATGTGCTAGGTAAGGTGTTGGATATGGAATATATCAATGGACTAAAAGATCACCTCTGCTGTTTTAAAAATAACAATCAAAATGGTTATTTCTACCCAATGTCTCAATGATGGTCAGATAACATTTAGATGCTTTTTTGAAGGGTGGGGGGAGAAAGTGGAGCACAGGTGTAGAAAGTGGTTGCTCAGGAGAATAAATAGATAGGGGAAACAGATTGAGTTATTAATTAACCTGACAGACAGGTATTGTGCTTTAAAGGATTTTGGTCAGGTCTGCTGGCATGGGGGGGGGGAGGGTGGGGCGGAAAGGAAGTCACTTGCCGCCTTTGATCCTCTGATGAGGTAAGTCTGGTTTTATGTAGAAAGAAATCTTTCTTTAATGCTTTCTGATTGCAAATGGGCTTTAATTCAAGATATTCTTTATGTTAAGTAGTCATATTTGAGGGTAAAATTTTCTTAGCTTCTTTCGTCCCTCATCTGGAACTTCCCTAGGAGTTCCACACATTAAAAGCTGAGTCAATAGGTGTGGAGAGAAAAGATTGGGTTAGTAGTCCAGTAATATGAGATTATAAAAGAGAAAAGAACATAAATGAGAATGAAAATTAATAAGTAGAGAAGAGCAGATCTGAGCACATTTCTCCACACTCCATTAAACTAGTCTCCCATTCTTAAAAATAAATAGGTCTTTATTAATCTGATGGAGAATATTTATCTTGTCTTTTAACACAGTCTATTTTTTCTGAGTGGCAAGCATTTTCACCAATAATCACACAAGCTTTTGTCTGTTTGTTTGTTAGGACATCCAGTGACAGAGTCAAATGTAGGAACTTCACCCAAATAGAGTGGACCAGCCCAAATGGATCAACCCCCACCCTTCCGACAGATGTCCCACCCTGGAAAGGTGAATGTGCCAACCCCCACTCTTCCAATGGATGTCCCACCATGGAAAGGGGATATGCCAACTTTCCAGGCTTCTGAACTTTAAAACCCCCATCAACCATCACCCACATGCTGACTTCATTCTTGAACTCAGATCACCCTCACTAGGGTGGAAATAAAAGCTGGTTACCCACACAGAGCCTGGATTCCGTTTTCCTTCCTTTTCACATCTCGGGATAATTTTTATTTTTTGTCTTTGACTTCTCATTTTGGCCCTGTGACTCAGATGGGCCAAAATCCTCCTTTGGGGGCCAAAATACATCCAATCAGACTCAACTAGACAGATTCTTATTCCGATGAGAGTGAGGCAAGAAAGTAAAAGCAGAGCTAAAAGAATCTATCCTAGCCGCTCTGTGTAGGCCTCAGCCAAGCCACAAGTGTTTCTCCTGTCTGTGTGTTTCTCCTCTGACATACACGGGGCCTAGATTGTAACCTAGTAACTTCCTTGGGTTTCTGTTGCCTTAGGGGCAGGTGGTCCAACCGGTCTCAAGGACATGGATGAATCTGACCTTCCCCCTTGAGCCCGGGACCTTGAGGATGATGTCATGTCTCTCTGTCTTATGACCCTCACGTGCACTCCCGCCCTGAAAGGTGGATAAAAGAGAGGCAAGAGATTGAGTCAGGGGGCTCGGTTTTGGGAAACGTGCTGGTGTTCCGAGTACCCCTGGCCGAATAAACCCGCTTCCTCTAATCAACTGGTGCCTGGAGTTTTCTGTCTGTGTCAGTTTCCTGCTACAAGGGGAAGGAAAATGGGGTTCCTGAACCCCACCCAAAATTCATCCATTTATTGGTGAAGCGAGCCTTTGTCTAGAATCTCCTTTTTTTTTTTTTTGAAGCAGAGTTTCACTTTGTTGCCCTTGGTAGAGTGCTGTAGTCATACAGCTCACAGCAACCTCCAACTCCTGAACTTAAGCGATTCTCTTACCTCAGCCCCCCAAGTAGCTAGGACTATAGGCGCCCGTCACAATGCCCAGCTATTTTTTGGCTGCAGTTCGGCGGAGTCTGGGTTTAAACCCGCCACCCTGGGTATATGGGGCCAGCACCCTACTCACTGAGCCACAGGCGCCGCCCCTAGAATCCCTTTCTAAACATTTATAACTTCTCTCTTTTTCCCCATTCCAACTCCTCCTCTCCTCTCCCTCCATCTCTGGAGCTCTTAAGCTGTCATATATAGCCTTTTTCTCAGTTGTTTGAAAAATTCCAGTGGTCTGTACCTAAACCCAGTGAGCCAGACTTGCCCATCCAGTCCCTCATGTTTGGGTATGCCCTCCTGTGGGCCTGGGCTACTCTTCCAGCTGGTTAATCCAGCCTAAATTTTTCTGGCTGGTTTTACATATGAAAGCCTAGGACTTCCCTCATCCCAGCCCTGGCCACCTACAGGCTCACACTGCAAGCCAGTCTCACCAATCCAGTGCTTCGTGCTTGGGGACACCTTCCCATGGGCCTGGGCCACTATTTCCAGCTGATTAACCCCAGCCTTGCTTTTCCCGGATGGGCTGGTTTCACATGCAGAGGCCTAGTACCTCCCTGATCCCAGCCCTGGCCACCTATGGGTTCTCTTTACATTCTCGCTTTAACCTTATTCATTTTTTAATTTATTTTACTTCAAATGTCGAGTATGGAGACCACTCAGTCATGGATTCGCCCTTTTTCACCTTTTTGTTGTTGCTGTTGTTGTTGTTGCAGTTTGGCCTGGTCCTGGTTTAGAACCCACCACCCTTGATATATGGGGTGGGAGCCTTACTCACTGAGCCACAGGCACCGCCCACCCTTCCTCACCTTTAGGCTGCCTTTTAACTCACCCCAAGCCTATAAAGCTCTATTTTGTTCTTAAACCTAAACAACTCATCTCTTTACATTCTTGCTTTAACCTTATTTATTTATTTATTTATTTTACTTCCAATGTCCATTATGGACACCACTCAGTCATGGATTCCCCCTTCTTCACCTTTAAGCTGCCTTTTAACTCACCCCAAGCCTATAAAGATCTATCCTGTTCTTAAACCTAAACACCTCATCTTTTACTGTAATACTGCCTGGCCTATGTACAGACTAGACAATGGTTCTCAATGACCTGGAAATGATACATTTGACCTCTCAGTTCTCACTGATCTCAATAACTACTGTTGGAAATTAGGCGAATGGTTGGAGATTCCCTACATCCAGACTTTTCTCCTCCTCCAAAATATTCCTTGTTTGTGTTTGTCTTATGAACACAAATGATTGGAAATTCCCTACATCCAGGCCTTTCTCTTCCTCCCCCAACCTCATTCTTACCTGCAGAATTCCAGCCCATTCTCCCTCACTCCACCACCCCCTGGTTGCTTTTCACCACATGTGGTAGCGAGATAAAAAAAATGACAAAACCGGGAGAGAAAAAAAACATGGCAGAACTCCAAAAATTCCCCCAGGGCCCTCAAACCTCCCAGTGAGATCCCATTGATCTGGCCTTCAAGGTGTGACAGCACCTCTCAGAGCTCCAGTTTTTTGGCTTCTACCATTAGACAAAACCTGGCTATTTCTTGAAACTCCTCTGGGTAGTCCAAAAAAAAGAAACTCTCCCCTGGGACCATGTTCTAAATGTAGTAGGCCAGGACACTGGGCAAAGCAGTGCCCAAATCCAAATCCTCCCCACAAGCCATGTCCAGCCTGCAGAGGTCCTCACTGGAAGTCTAACTGTTCAGGTCTTTCTGAAGATCTGGTTTTGTAGTCACTCCCAAGACCTAATGAAAATTCCTGACCTCATGAGACTAGCTACAAAAGACTGATGATCCCTAGAAAATCAGGATGCCCCCAGATGCCGTCCTGGAAAACTAAACTCTGGGTATTTTTGCTAGTGGAAGGCAAGCCAATTTCTTTTCTCTTTTCTAATAAAGACAGGAGAGCAACGTTTTCCATGCTGCCACCTTATAAAGTTCCTCTAAAACAAACAGATCTCAGTGATGGTAACTGACAGTAATTTATGGTGCCCTTAGACTACTCCACACTCATGGTGCTGGAATTATGGCCTTCTTTGTTATTTCCTATTTTAGGGCCACTAATTGTGATTTGTTTTCATTCTCAGTTTCAGAGCAATAGAATTACTGGTAGGATTACCATCTCTTCTCTCCATTTATTGACCAGGCAGTCACCTGGAAAACAACTGCTCATATCCTCACCCTATATGGATATCAACAAGTTCAAAGTGAAGATCCAAGAGGGTTCACATCAGGACCTTCCCCCCTCCCTTCTTTCTCCCCATTTTCCTTTTCCTTACAGGGAGCCCACACCACCCCCTTCCATAGGAAGCAGTCAAAGAGACGCCACTCCCATCACTCCACTTCTTCATAATAGACTAAAAAGACCCAGATAATAGAGTCAAATATAGGAACCCCACCCAAATAGAGCAGACCTGCCCAAATGGACCAACCCCATCCTTCCAACAGACGTCCCACCCTGGAAAGAGGATATGCTAACCTTTCACCCTTCCGACCTTTAAAACCCCCATATACCATTACCCATGTGCTGACTTCTTTCTCAAACTCAGTTCACCCTCGCCAGGGTGGAAATAAAAGTCAATATTGCCCACAAAGAACCTGGATTCCATTTTCCTCCCATTTCACATGTCTGGATTATTTTTATTTTTGGTCTTTGACCTGTCATCCAAGAGGCAAAAGTTTTCTTTTTTTTATGATAAACTCTTTTATTTATATAGAATTATTAATTACAAACTTATTTTCCTTAGTTCTTTTAATTACCATGTGAATCAGACATGCTAGAAGACATTAGCTCCATTTCACAGGCAAGAATGGAAACACTATTCCCATATTCAACATAAAACAGAGTGAGGATTTCAGCCCTGGCTTCCATGCTCACCACTGCTCTTTTCCCTTGATTTTGCAATACATCATTTTAAAGTAATCTGACTTTACAGTGCATTAAAATATTAGAGTAACATCTATAACATCTATCTCTGGCAGGTTAAATCTGAAGCCAACCAACCTAATTACCTCATAACCTGGCACATCTTAAGACACTGTTAATATCTCTAACACAACTTTACAGTTGTGTTTAAGGGCCCATGAGCCAAAATTGCAGCAGAGCTGATCTCAGAAGACCTGGAACACAATGGCCAGGCATATTTCCAAGTTTAACGTAGGTCTGCATGTCTTCACCAACTGCTCAGATGGTAAGCTGAGGCAACCAAATGAAGGCCCGCTTAGGACTGGATGCCAATGAAAAACAAGCAGTATCAGACTGACATATTTGAGGATTAGCATCCTCCGAAACCCTATTGCTGGTCTACTATATTATTACCAGGAGAACAAAGGGAAATACCTTTGGAGTCTACAATATGCAAGGAAAAGGTTAATTAAGCTGTCTGCAAGGTGCCTAAAAAGAAAATAGTCCTATTTTCACACCATACTAAACCAAGGAAATGAGTTCATTCCTTCCTGATCTCAGTTTTAAGGAGGGGACTGATTATTAGAGAAAGCAGGAAATTCCATCCTGAAGCCTTGGGGTCGGGATGGGGGGGGAATGGTGCATTTCCCAGAGTTGAGGATGCAGGGGGTCAGTATATCTGCCACTGTAAAGGGAAAAAGCTGTCTCGGTCTGCTTTGGTCTTCCACAGGACAATGGGGAATAATAAGACCAGGGAATAATAAGATCAGGGCTTGAGTAACTGCTGCTGACTTTTCACTGAAGTGTTTTCAATTCTTTCATGGTGATAATTGAACTCTTGTTTTATTACTAGGGAGAAATTAAAAACTGTCTCTTTAATCTTACAAGTTCAATATGGCAGGCACAAAGTACTGAGCCCTAAAATGACTTACAATTAAAATGCACATATTACATTTAGTACATTTGTTTGGTACCAGTTTATGAATAGAAAGTCTAAGTTCATAATTTAGCTGACATTTAAAGTGTACCTGGTAATGAAGGATGTCAGATAGTTAAGTCTATAACATGTTGAATATCTACACGGGAACCACTTTTATTCACTACACATAATGAAAAGACAAGTATAATTTATAGATAAGGCCAGGTTGGAAACTATGAGCTTCTAGTCTGGAGTTTGCTGTGTCTCTTCTATCTCACTGGCACTTTCACATCTCTCATGTCCATGTGTTGCTATCATTCTATGAGAATAGGTTATAAAACATTTGGTATTATAGACCTTTGGTTAAGTCCTGGAAGTCACAGGGCTTGGTTTTATCATTTAACTTAGTCTTTTTCTCTGTCCAGACACAATTTTTAATGTCTGGGAACTTAATAAGAGAGCAAGTGAGTTATCTCAAGTTGTACAGGTCTGGCTTGTGAGCCATTCATAACAGCTGGTGCTTTGACAGTCATGAGCATTAGTGTCAGTGCCACCTTAAGAGGAGCAAGAATATCCTCTGTGTGTGTCCTCAAACTGTTGCAGGAAGATGAAGCCAATGGAGAGAAAGAACACACAAACACCATGTTTAAAAGAGGATGGGCTTTATTCTAGCTGGTGGAGTGGTGTCAGACTAGAGTCCAAAATGGCCACGCTCCCTAATTGGCCAGTCTTCTCCTTCCATCTCTGGTCAAAAAGTTCTGGCCCACAGGTACATTTATCATTAGTCAGTTTGAGTCAAACTGAAGCAATGTTCAGCCTTTTACAGAACAAATAAAATAAGTGTTCTGAAGGATTCATATTTTATCAACCACACACATCCACACCCACCCTCCCCCCACACACAAAATGAAGACCAAGAAATACTACTTTTTAATATTATATATAGTAATTATTTTGAGGCACTGAATTAGAACAATGAATGATATTCAGTCTAGTTTTAGTGCTAAGTATACTTAAATTTTTGAAAATTGTAAGACTCTAAATTCTACAATAATGATAAAATGTAAAATTACAAATAAGTGTGTATTCCATGCATGCATGTGTATGAGCAAGGAGAAATGGCTATCAGCTATTAGCCTTGTGGTTCAGGAGCTCCTGGGGCCTGACAATTTCATGTATCTATAGAAATTTGGTATAAAATTCTTTAGCTGGACTGTCCTTGCTGTAAGGCTTGATAGATTCCCCGCTGACTCCCCACCAAACTAGTGACCAAAAACTCTCTTGGTGTCCCTATTCTTCAGTGGTTAATTATATTTTAACCCTCAACCATAAATAGGCAAAGGGTAGTGAGGGCATTTCTGTGACCCACAAATGTTCTGCTACCCTGGCTGGAAATCAATCTTATGTAAACTGAAAGTCCCCAGGCTTAATGAGCATAAGGATAAAAATGAAATCACATTGACATTTATGCCCAAATTAGACTGACGCATTCCTTCCACTTGGCTTTATGTGGTCCATCCTATAGAGGGCTTTTTGAGGTTTCTGAAATGGGAGTGGGATTCATATTTTTTTTCAAATCAGTCAGCGTTAATGTCTATTCCACAACTGCTGATATTCCTGTATTATCCAGCTCATACTGCTACTTCAGCATGCCTAAACTTCACTGCTCTCTATAGTCACTGCTGTTTCTTTCTCAAGCCAAACTGAACTCTTTTCAATTCCATCATCATGTTATGATTCCCTCAACCTTAGATCTTAGCAACTTACTATTCCCTCAGTCTGAAATGTATTTTTTTCAAGTCATATGTTAATGGCAACTTATTTCAGGAAGCATTCTGTGGCCAGAAATGAGAGTTAGATTCCTTTCATATGTGCTCATGTAACACAGACTGTATTCATTCATTTTATGTCCCTTATTGCAATATCTTTTAATAGTTTGTTGAAAGAAAAACACAAGTATAAGTGAATTTCTTATGGAGAAACAGTATACCTTTTTGAGCAGTGTGCCTTTACTACTTGATAAAGAGCTTGGTATATAGTAGAACTTTATCATAGGAGGATTTTCAAACATCCTTCTATCATTCAACAGACAGTCTAGTTACAACTTGGCTATAAATGACTCAATACTAATTATCACTTTTCCAACTGAAGTTATACATCCCATCTTTCTTTCCTTCTTTTTCATATTTAAAACATCACCATAGAACTTACCCCCAGGCAATTTAGTCCTTTACCTACTGACTTATTTTATTCCTTCAGGCACTTACAGCCCTCATTATGAGCTTTGACTGCCTGAAGCTTCCCACAATTTTACTAGGTCATCATAGATGTCACTTTACGCTACAGAGTTTCCTTCCGTATCAAAAGTTCTGTCTTTTTTTCCTTAGCACTCTGACCTCTGATAAGTTATATTAAATCAAAATTTTCATAGAAGTACATTTTAATTATGTTGTGGGAGGAGGAAATTTTTCAGATTCGTGATTAAGGTGAATATATGTCCAGGCAAGTTTTTTACAGCTGGTGGTAAAAATGATTAGCAGTGATTCTCAGCCTGTAGGTCATGACCCACAAGAACTGTATTAAAGAGCTGCAGCATTAGGAATGTTGAGAACTACTGGATTAGGGTAATAGTCTATAATAAGCCTTGCAGTACTCAACATATCATGCTACAAAGGTAGCTGGCTATACTACTATAAGGCCAAACGACTCTCATTATGACACTGGAACAGATGTAAGACCCTCAGCCTAAGGCAGATTGGTGATACACACATATTCTTCCAGAAACCAAGCCTCCCTTCCTCAATCCAACCTTTATGACTGCTCCTTAACTCTTCCATATATCACTAGGAATCAAAGCTAGTCTCTGATAATCATTTACAGAGGACAGAGTTTTTGATTAAGAGGTACTCAGCTATTGCTAGTATATGCTCCCCTGGTTTAATGACAACACTTCTGAAATATACATGATAAAGTGTGCAGAGAGAAAGAGAGAGATTGAAAATCATGTTGTAATGAATTATAAAAAGTTTAAGGGCTGGGTAGCACCTGTGGTTCAAAGGAGTAGGGCGCCGGCCCCATATGCTGGAGGTGGCAGGTTCAAACCCAGCCCCCACCAAAAACTACAAAAAAAAAATGTTTAAGAGCTGACATTATGTTTGAAGATTCCTAACTCCGAACAAAATGGATATCGGATCCTAAAGCCACATCTTGCCTGGCTAGCTGATTGATCTTGTAAATAAAGTTTTACTGGAACACATCCATATTCATTCATTTACATATTACCTATAGCTCCTTAAGTACCACAGTAGTAGTGTTAAATAGTTGTGAAAGAGACTTTATAGGCCACAAAGTCTAAAATATTCACTATCTTCCACCTTGCAGGAAAATTTTACTGGAGCAATTAGAATAATAGTTCATTTTCTACAGTGATGGGGATTTAGTCCTAGCAGTAGGCCCATGGTTTGTGCTTTAGGCACTTCACACCTTAGAAGTGAAGAACATGCAATCCTCTTGCTCTGAGAGTGGGGAAGAAGTCATACAGATGGAACGTCTAGTGAGATTTAAGCACTTTCAAGCCATTTAGAAGTGTAACATAAGTATATAGTTTGTAAACCTCTGACAACTTCTTATTTATGGTGGCAGCTCAGATACTGGAGAATCTTGTACTGATAAAGCCCCTGGGTGTATACTTGCCATAAGGCAAAGCCCACTGTAGCCTTTTCAGAAAAATTATACCACACATTTTGAACTTCTTGCACTGGCCAGGGACTCTTTCAATTTTGATGACCTTGAAAAGCCAGACTGTGGATTACTTGAATGTACATTAGAAAAAAAAGTACTTCCAACAATTCATGGTCCTCTGAGTTTATTTAAATGTGAAAAAAAAATGGTAGCTACAATTATCTCAGCTCTATAGACTTTTGAATTTTCAGCATTTCATGTCTTTTACCCCGCTTGGATACAGCAGGGTTTTGTGTGTGTGTGTGTGTGTGTGTTCCCATGGATGTGTGTGTCCATAAACCCATACAAGCATACTTTTATGTTAAAGAAAACCTATATAAAGAAGTGTAATGTGTTATTCTTAGAGGCAGTTGCTTTCACTGGTTTGCTTACTAGTTAAAATAATACAGTACATGTAGATTTTAGATAACGAATCCTGAACAAGGAAAATATTTTCGTTTCAGAAGAGCTAGAAGTTTTCTTTTTGTTTTGTTTTGGTTTTGGTTTTAGTTTTTTGAATGGTTTAAATATAATTAGCTGGTATAGTCTGGAGGCAGAGTAAACTCATTACATCAGCTCTAAGAAAAAAATTGATATTATTTATACATTTTTAAATATCTTTCTGAATTCCTTGCTAGTTCAAATTTTTATCTTCTTATCTATCTATTCAAATCTTATCCTTTGGTCGAAATTAAATTCAAGTGTTATTCTCTATCAAAGATGCCACAAATGTAGACAGGAAGGGATAGAAATGTATAAAGCCAAAAAAGACAATCTTTATAGTTAGGCACAACTTAAGCACTGTTAGTCAACTTACCATAAAGGAGGTGCTTTAATGGTAATAATAATTATAGTCATAACAACAATACCAATACCGAGTCCAGGCAATCAGCTATGCACTCAGATATAAAAGCAAAACTTCACGAGAGACTGAAAATTTATTCGGAATTAGTATAGTTCACAGGTAATTTGGAGCTATTACCATTTTTACATTTATGGTATTTAGAATGAAGTGTGAGGTTTGTGATAATAGGCAGAATAGTTCATAGATGTGTGACCATTCCTCAGTGGGAAAGACAGAATGCACTACTCCTGCTTTAAATCATTCTTCAAGTTGGTAACCATAGCAATTACAACATTTTGAAAGACACGAAGAATTATACAATGTAATATATACATGAAGCACCCAATGCAATATAACTTTATCAGAGACTAAAACTGTACAGCAATCTAGTGAACTTTTAGGAAATTAATATGGCGAGAGAGTGGATATTTTGGCACTTTACTATTTCATTATTATATATATATCAGGGATTTCATGTTTTTTAATCACAAAAATCTTTTTAAGAAATTCAAAATGCAAAACAGTGGAATCTGCTTAAAGCAGCAGCATAAGCCAATCTTTTCTTTTCATGACCCTACCTTCCTTTTTATTATTATTAAATCATAGCTGTGTACATGATCCTACCTTCTTATATCATCCTCTTGTTCAGTTCCACAATGCATTGGTCATAGTAACAACCATGAATATTTTTGAGTGAATAAAGAAGTGAATGTAAGACTACCTATAAGGAATTCCATCTATAAGGAATAAGTAAGGATCTGTAGAGCATAGTTTTTAAAACTGTTATATAACTCATTGGCTTTAAGGATGAACAACTTCTGGAGAATATGAGGAATATTAAAATGTAGACTAAATAACATTTCATGTTTCTTTACGGGTTCAAAAGGCACTCTTTCTCCTAGCAGGGATTTAATACCAATTATCACTGCATTGATGTTAGAATGCCCTAAAAGAAGTTTCTTATATTTTTATAATGCCATGAAATGCATTTATTACAATGTTTATTATAAATACATTCACTCACAAGGAACATCATTAGAGATTGCTATCCCCCAGAACTAGTGTCCCATCTCTGTACTCTTTGACACTAAAATCTCTCTCATAATTTTCTTCTATCCTTTAATCTCTCCTATGGCTTCACTATAAATAAACCTAGTTTTGTTTATTAAAGTTTCTAATTCTCTTTAACCCTTCCTTCTCATAACTTCCTGTATTACCTAGTTAAAATAAGCTTCTTAAAGTGTACTCTCAGCAGCAACTTGAATTTCTTTGGATTTACCCAGCATCTGCTTACTCAATTAATTTCAAAAGTCTTAGTCAACTTCTGTGTTTTCTTTGTGACGATGTCTGAGCTTCTGAATTCTTAGAGAAATTCACACAACACATGGTAATTGATTCCACTGAAAATGCATTATTTCCAATACCTCACCTAAAAGCTTCATGCCATTAAATAATTATTTTATTCATTCCTGGTGCTTCCTTTGAATGGAAAATGATAGAATATCAAAAGGCTACAAATATCTTATGTAAATGAATATATGCAGACTCAAAGAGACTTAGCATTGGTAGTCAGGACCCCGTGGTATACTATGGTACTGACTATCATGTCTGTTTTCATTCTTTCTGTTTCTGGCTACTTTTCAGGTCACATGATCTTTCTTTTCTGCTTCTTTTTGTTCATTTACGGTATTATCCTCTCATATTCCCACAATTAGTTAGAATAGTCTCTCAGTGTCCCAAGCTAAATTCCCAGAGAGAGACAGCAGATTTGGTTTGCTTGGTCAAGCAGCTGATCAGCAAATAATATTATCAACGTGTCCTATTGCTTTCCTATGAGGCAAGAAAGTAAAAGCAGTCCTAGCCACCCTGTGTAGGCCTTAGCCAAGCCGCAGGCATTTCTGTTGCCTGTATGCTCCTCCCTTGACATGTGTGGTGCCTAGATTGTAACCTAGTAACTTCCTTGGACCTCCCTCACCTTTGAGGGCAGGTGGTACAATAGGTCTCAAGCAAGCGAGCAAATTGGACCTTCCCTTTGAGCCCAGGACCTTGAGGATGATGTCATGTCTCTCTCTGTTTTATGACCCTTGTGTGCACTCTTGCCCTGAAAAGTGGATAATAGAGAAGCAAGAGATTGAGTTGGGGGCGGGGGGAGGGCTTGGTATTGGAGACACAGGTCTTCCGAGTCCCTCCCCTCCCCACTGGAATAAACCCGCTTCCTCTAACCAACTGGTCTCTGGAGTCTTCTGTCTGCATCGGTTTCCTGCTACACCTAAAGGTTTTGACAGTGTCAGTTATGAGAAAATATTTTCCCTATAGCTCTTCTTCCAACATTACTGCTATTTTCAAATCCTCCATGTTACACTATTTTCAATCCTTTTAGCCTTCATTTCTTAAGAAAAGTGGAAGACAACAACGACAGGCACACACGAGAAAAACACACATTCAGAAAGGGGGAAGGAGGAGATGGTGAGGGGGCTCGAGTAGCCCCCACTTCTCAAGCACAATGTAGGGGTATAAAGCACACTTCCCTGGTGAAGGACTCAACTACAACTCACACCTTGGACTTTACCTTTCAAAGGCAAATAATGTAACCCAATCATATGTAACCACATATTAATCTTTAATAAAATAAAAAGTAGAAGATAATTTTTTTAGAACAATGTGAACTGGATATATGTGTTGTCCTATTACTTTAATACTTATTCACAATCCATGCTTTCTTAACACGACTTTTTTAAACCTATTTCAGGAAATAGCCCTCATTCTTATGGGCGAGTAAAGATTCCAGAAAAGAAACAATGGGTGGGGCTATCATTTTCTTTATTCTCCACAGTTTTCAATATCTTCTTTAGTATTGATAATCAACTGATCATAATGCTAATCTTTCTCATTCTTTTTTTTTTTTTTTGCAGTTTTTGGCCAGGGTTGGGTTTGAACCCACCACCTCTGGCTTATGGGGCCAGCGCCCTACTCCTTGAGCCACAGAGCCACACATCTTTCTCATTCTTAAAGAGCATTTCAATTGTGCTGATCTTAAAATTCTCTTTTGTCTTTTTTTTTTTACCTTGCCTAGTCAAACATGGAAAAAGTCTAAAATGCACATATTTACTTCCTTTCTATTTCTCAACAAATTGTTATCCTTAGGTCATTATTTTTTTTATCTATATACCTAAAACTGCATGCATTATTTTTCTTTGTTACTTAAATAAGATGATATTCAATTACAGTTTGCTTTTTAATCCAATACTATATTTTGGGTCTGCAATTTGGAGAAAATGCTTCTTTCCTCCAAATTTCCTAATCTTCCCTTCAACATGAAGGGCATCTATTAGCACAATGTTTCTGGTCTCTGTCCACTTTTATATTCACATTTTGCCTAATGGGAAGAGACATGACTTAATGTAATTGGTGATTTTTAAGGAGGAAAGAATTTTCTCCTCAGAAGTATTTTCCCCTTTTAATTTTGTCTCTTGGGAATAAACTGTCTACAGAGAACATTTGTTGCCCTCTGTTCTTCTAGGAATAGGCTATCACAACTAGCATGCAAGTATTAGGACATCAGAAACTGTTCCAGCTCCACAATCTTTAATACTGAAATTCCCTCCCTTGATCATAATCATTTGCCTTTGCATTCTAGTAGATATACTATTAGGAACCTCCCTTACTCATTAGTCACATTTTCCAAAATCAGCTTTTTCAGTAATGAAAGGTTGTATTTTGATACCTTTCTTCATAGTTTCTTTGTCTTAATGCCCACTTTGTTATGCCAGAAGCACCGAAAAGTAGACACAAATAATTACTACAGATTAAGGAGGCAAAATAATTACTACAGATTAAGGATTCTTGCACGCCCTTTATGGATGAACTGAAACTTTGGCAGCATTATCTTACATGAAGAACAAATAGATCTTTGACATTAAAGGTACAGTAGCCTATACTATGCAAAATGGCTGGATTTAAAGTAGTGAGGATAATTTTTACCTGCTGTGATATTAGGCTACGTAGTGTTTTGACCTACACAAACAAATATAGCTCTTGTACTATTTTTATAAACCAGTGTTTCTTTACAGGTGTTCTAGGTACTGGTCCTTAACCAAATGCACAAACCTAGAGTTTCAGGTTTCATTAAAGGTCAAATGGAAACTTGTAGCTCTGGAAATCTCCTCAAAGGAGGAGGATATAGGAGCCTCAGACAAAAACTAGTCATGGAGTTGGCCTCAGAAGATATTGGTCATGTGGGAATGAGCAAGCAAATACTATCTATACTTGCTGTGGCAAAGGTGTGAGCCTCAGAAAGATGTCACACTTTGGGGACATATTTAGCCAAATGATAAATGTAGGATGCTGGCCATGGCATCTTTTATTTAAACTAAATTGAAAGACAGCAGAATTCCTCAGACATTATGAAGAGTCTTTCCATAAAAATAGAGTTTTCCCATAAAAATATTGCAGCCTTAAAAAGGCAGCCCTAGATCTGCTGTGTGCATTGCCAAGGAAACAATGGTGAAGGAGACAAATTTGGATTCATGTAGATTGCTCCCAAACTCAAGAGTCACTCCCAAATGTATTCTCAGCATGAATCTGGCTTCTTAATTACAGACGAGGGAAAAAAGTCTTCTCTGAGAAACAATTTTCAGAGACCTCAGCTATTTCATACCAGACAGCAATGGATGTAACCTCTGTGACTGAGTATTGTAAATTCCTGTTTATAAAATAATGTAAGACTAGAAACAACTCCTTACTAGCCACTCACAGAAAGACAGGGAAAAGAAAACTCTAGCCACTTCTGGCTGGGGTAACCTTCCCAGCAACACCAATCCAGGGGCACAGTGAAGCAATGGTGAATTCCAGGAGCCAGTGAGGAGATGTGGATGTGAAAAAAACCAGCACAGAAGGCAAATGTGTGGGTATGGGCAGGGTACAGGCTGGCCAACCCTCACATGGAAGACTGGGAACAGGAAGGGGCTCTCCTGCAGTTTTTTTGATTTTTGATTAAACTATTCACTGGAACTGCTTTGGAGGGCTTAAATGTGGACTTGAACTGTGTAGGGTAGGGCTCCCTTTGGCTTGACTACTAGCTGGGTGCTGCCACTGTGGGAAGTCTGACCTGAAGAATGGTCCACAGGGTACTAGTTCATGACTGCCTCTGGCATGCCTGCTAAGCTTGGGCAACCACCCATGATGTGAGCTGAATGGCTCTTTTGTACCCCTGGGAAAGCCACTTTGTTAGGGAATCCGAAGAGAGCTTTAGCACCCCAATTCCACGGGGACTAAATGTTGATGAAGTGACCAGGCCCTAATTGAGGGCAAATAAGTCAGAATGACAGTACTAGAGTGGCTTCCAGGCCTATATGGTAAAGCAAAACCAGCATATGTCCTCCACCCTCTAACACCACAGTGTCACCTGGTGTCCAGGCAATACATTGCTATATATACACGCACACACACACACACACATATATGTATATGTGCACACATGTGCATAGTGATACACATAAATATACTTATAAGCATATATATGTGTGCATATATATATATAATTTCATTTTTTACTCCTTTTCACAATTTGTTTCTTAGTTTTTTTTTCTCTTTTATCTTGTTCTGGTTCTTTCTTTTTTGTTTTGTTTTTTTAGTTTGATTGCATTGTTATTTTTTAATTTTTACTTTCTTTAATAGCAAGGGCTCCTCAATTTTTGTTAAAGTTTTTAAAATCCTTTTATTCTGTCTTTCTATTTTAGTTAATTCCCTTTTTATTTCTTTTGGTAGAGATTTTTCTACTTTTCTCATCTTGCTCATGTAAATTCCTCATTCAATAGCTAAGATAACCCTTTTTTGCCTATCTTATATAATTGTATTTTTAATGATTTACCTTTTTATATATTTCTTTTCTCTGAGTGTGGGGGGTGTCACAACATTGGTCCAGCTGGGGGGCATGACATTGGTCTAATTCAAGGAGATCATGAACTCATAGTCTAGAATGACCCTCTAGTTTAGACTTTGTAACGACAGTACTGCTAGGCCCTCATTAAGACATATTGCTAATATGTTTGAGTTCTCTATGGATTCTGGTTATTAAACATGCTTCTCCATTGTTGTGATACTTTACTAAGTATAATGTGTTCCATTTCCATCAGGTTAATACAAAGGATGTAAAGTCTCTACCTTTTTAATGGTTAAATAGTATTCTGTGGTATACATATACCACAGCTGGTTAATCCATTCTTGGGTTGGTGGGCATTTAGGCTGTTTCCACATTTTGGCAATTGTAAATTGAGCTGTGTTAAATAGTCTAGTGCAAGTGTCCTTATGATAAAAGGATATTTTTCCTTCTGGGTAGATGCCCAGCAGTGGGATTGCAGATCAAATGGGAAGTCTAGTTTGAGTTCTTTGAGAGTTCTACATACTTCCTTCCAAAAAGGTTGTATAATAATTATTCTTTGTACTCTAAATTTGCCAAGAATAGGCTCGAAGATTCTGAATATTGAAAATGGTGCTACCTACAATATTATTAGGTTTACCACTATTATTTTTTCAACTCAGGCCAAAAGGCCAAAATCTTGGGTGGACCAGTATTAATTGCTCACTGCTCAAAAAGGGGACCAGTAATTCTACCTGTGCTAGGTAGTCCTAGCCTACCTGAAACTTTAGGCCAGGAAAACAATTTTTCACTCTGTATTCCTTGGTAAAATTGTTGACTTTTGAAATAACCCACATTTATAAACACTGAAGTTATTGATTATTTTCCTGAATGAAAGCATCAAGCTCTTATAGATTATTTTTTTACATATTTACCAAGCATTTATAGTGTGGCAGATACTTCCTAAGTGCCTTATAAATGTAACCTAATTTAATCATGACAGAAACCTTATGTGGTAGCACTTACTGTCCCTGTTTTATAGATGAAAAAGCAGAGAAATTAAGAGATTTGCCCAAGATAACATAGTAAATGTTCAGAAGCCAAGCTCTTGACTACTATGCTCACTATGTGATCTTTACTCCATAGCCCTTATGTAGATTTAATTGATATTTATCTGTGCTATTATTTAATGTGTTATTAATTAGTTAAAGGCTGTCCCTCAATAAACCATAATCTCCCCAAGAGCAGGAATTCTGCCTAGTTTTGTTGCCATTATATTGCTGCAACTTATACAGTGGCTGGCACTTACCTTGGTAATCAATAAATATTTGTCAAATGAATGAATGAATTAATTAGTCTTTATTGATGATTACCACATATTTTATTTGCCTAGAACTTACTACTCCTTAAAGTATTCTGATCTTCATATTTTCTGTTTATAAAAAGATACACAAGGAACTGGTTGATTCATCTGTTTTCTTCAGCCCTCTCTCCTTTAGATCTCCTGAGCATAGAAGAGTTCTCCCAGGTTCTCCCAAGGATGGCAGCTTCCTCACTTCTTCCTTTTGGAAGAAGGGCCTATGTCCTTGGAAAAGCCTCCCTCCAGGAAGGAAGCAGACGCAGACAATTGTCCAATGACAGCAAATAAAGAAGGTACACTATATCCTTCATCGGTAAACTAATTTAATTCTCTGCATCTTTTCATTCCTCAAAAATAGGAAAGTTGGACCTATAGTACATATTCTGGCTTGCTTTTTCAAAATTTCTTAGTAGAAAAAATTTTATTTTATATAAGCAGTTACATTCTGAAAGATGGCTTGTATGTGACTATTCTAGCTCCTTGATTTGCCAAAGGAAAGCATGGAAGTGGTGTAGAAATCCTTCCTAACAACACCGCCAGATTCATTTGTTCTTTCAACAAAAAGGCTGCAAATGAAGATCTCATCTGCCTCAACAATTTCTTTTTTTTTCCTAGTAATTTTTTTTCTCATTGACCACCTCTTTTTATTTATTTATTATTATTTGGGGGGGGGAATCACAGAATTTTTTATTTCAACAAATTAAGGGGCAATCACAGAATTTTATAGGGAACGTTAAACACTATATATGCCATTATGTGTGAAAGAGAATATAAACACACTACATATGAAAAAGAAATTTATAGAGTCTAGAATATTTTTCAGGTTATAACTGAAGACATGTAACATTTAAAACTGAGAGATGGGCTCGGCGCCTGTGGCTCAAGTGGCTAAGGTGCCAGCCACATACACCTTAGGTAGCAAGTTCGAATCCAGCCCGGGCCCACCAAACAACAATAATGGCTGCAACCAAAAAATAGCCGGGCATTGTGGCGGGTGCCTGTGGTCCCAGCTACTTGGGAGGCTGAGGCAGGACACTCGCTTGAGCCCAGAAGTTTTGAGGTTGCTGTGAGCTATGATGCCACAGCACTCTACCCAGGGGGACAGCTTGAGGCTCTGCCTCAACAACAAAATAAAACAAACAAACAAACAAACAAACAAAAAACCTGAGAGATGAAAATACAAATTCAGGCTTAGACATTTAGAAACTATTAATATCATTTGTTAATGAGATCATGAACTCAGTTCTCTTATATATGACTTGGAGCAATCATTGCTGGAAATGCAGTCTCTCAACCCCCACTTGGCCAAAAAGAATGGTTCTTGAGCCTGGAAGAGATGAAAGCAGCACACGATCTGTGTTGGCTTATTGCCTTGCATGAAATAGCTTTCCCTCTAGTAAGCTTGTGCATGATCCTTTGTTAAGTGTGCATCATATGGCACCTGGCTATCTCTGTTCTCCATGAGGACAGGACAGGGTCCTTTTATGGCAGCAGGAGAGCACATAGTTAACTGCCCCACACTGGCTGCTGGGAAAGAAATGCTGGCCATGGACTGGAGCCGATCTCATGGTCTTATCTCTTTGTAAGTAAAGTGTTGCTCCATCTGTTGCTTGATTATGTTGTTTTGCGCAGCTGTGATACCAATGTGCGACAGTTTGAACTCTTCCTGGTGATTGGCATAGTGATGATCTTTGCTAAACTCTGCAGTGGGAGTCCTCCCCTGGTGTTGACACTGAGCTTTCAGTGTTCTGTTCTGCTTTCCTCTTAGGCTTTTGTTATACTTCTGCTTGGATATTGCTTTATTGTATTTCTTCCTTTTTTTACAAAACCATTGATTTATCTGTTTATTTGTCATGCTAAATTCAAATGAGAGGGAAAAACTATCTTGTATTGTGAGGTACTGGTTTAATTTAAACTTTCCCCAGAGGAAAGTTTTCCATGAGGGGTTTGCTGACTAGTCTTTTCCTGGGATATTGTTCTTCCTTTTTCTTTTTCTTTTCTTTTTTCTTTTTTTTCTGCTCCTCTTCCAATTCCTTTTCTACTTCCTCTTCTTTTTCTCTTCCTTTTCCTTGTCCTCCTCTCTCCTCTTCTCTCCATTTCTGCTTTCTTGTTCTTTCATGTTCATTACAATTCCCATTTGATTGCTCTGGATTTTGATCCCAAGGCATAGCTGGTTGTTTTTGTATAACAAAATCTTCCAGCCTTTGTTGATTTAGGTCCAGGATTGTTTTGCTTGGGGTATTTTCTCAGAGGTTCTGTTTGATTTTTAGAGCTAAAAATATTAGCAGCAGATGGTTTTACTTCAGAAAAGAAGTTTTGGATTATCAGGGGCTTTTGAAGTATCTGGAGCTCTCTCCACCTTGAAAAACTTTCTTCTCTGGTTTCCAGGACACCCTTCTTTCCTGGGTTTCCTTCTAAGTCAGAGGCTGGTCTTTTGGAGAATCCTTTGATGGGTCCTTCTCTTTCCCCTTACTCTCCTGGACCTAGGGCTTTTTGAATCCGACCACCTCTTTTTAGCAAGAGGCAGCTGTGAATGATGGGAGAGGGAAATAACTCAAGTTTAACTGATGAACTTCCAAACACTGAAAATGGATAAAAGTGACTGTGACCACTCAAATCAGAATTCTCAGATGACAAACCTAGAGCTTGTACTACTTGTAAGTAAATACCTTTACTTCTGTAGAATATATTTACTTTCCCAGTTAGTTGTTTGGTAGGCAATTTGGTAGGATGCCAGTCTATCTGTCACATGCATATGTGCATGTATATGTGCACATACACTCACAACCAACTTCAGAGGCAGTAAGGACATACAGACTTAGATAACTTTTCTTGAGTTTACCTACCTTTATTTTGTTTGTCTTTATCTTCTTCTTCAAATAGAGACATTGCAGAGTAGTACTAACTATAATTCCATGGAATTTCTGTAAAGGAAATAAAAAGATTCAGAATAAGAATCTCATATGGTGGGCCCAGCTTGGTGGCTCATGCCTGTAATCCTAGCATTTTGGGAGGCTGAAGAGGGTGGATTGCTTGAACTCAGGAGTTTGAGACCAGCCTGAGCAAGAGTAAGATCCTATCCCTACTAAAAATGGAAAAAACTATCCAGGTGTAGTGGAAGGTGCCTGCAGTCCCAGCTACTCAGGAGGCTGAGGCAGGAGGATAACTTGAGCCCAAGAGTTTGAAGTTGTGAGCTACAATGACACCACAGCACTCTACTGAGGGTGACATCAAAAAAAATTTGTTGGCTCAGCGCCTGTGGCTGAAGCGGCTAAGGCGCCAGCCACATACACCTAAGGTGGCGGGTTCAAATCTAGCCCAGACCCGCCAAACAACAATAATGGTTGCAACCAAAAAAAAAAAAA
>CAUYQV010128273.1:0-23979 GCA_963574575.1 Galagoides demidoff | reverse complement strand
TCTTCTTTAATCATCAGAGAAATGCAAATCAAAACCACTTTGAGATACCATCTAACTCCAGTAAGAGTAGCCCACATAACAAAATCCCAAAACTACAGATGTTGGCGTGGATGTGGAGAAAAGGGAACACTTCTGCACTGCTGGTGGGACTGCAAGCTAGTACGTTCATTTTGGAAAGAAGTCTGGAGAGCACTCAGGGAATTAAAAATTGACTTGCTGTTGGATCCTGCAATTCTTCTACTAGGAGTATATCCAAAAGACGAAAAATCACTTAGCAAAAAAGATATTTGCACCAGATTATTCATTGCAGCTCAATTTGTAATAGCCAAGTCATGGAAGAAGCCCAGGTGCCCCTCAACCCACGAATGGATTAATAAATATGGTATAAGTATACCATGGAATACTATGAAGCCTTAAAAAAGATTAAGCCTTTATCTCTTTTATGTTTACATGGAGGGATCTGGAACATATCCTCCTGAGTAAAGTTTCTCAAGAATGGAGAAAAAGTATCCAATGTACTCAGTACTTCCATGAAACCTACTTATATTTACTCACACTTTGTTGTAAAAAATAGAACACAAATATTTTACATAATATTATTTTTTAAAACTTAGAATTCGTTTTTCAACTTCACTAATATTGTGCCTTTAAAAAGTATGGGTTATAATTTATTTTTAAAAGATCGAAACCTGGGAAGCATTTAATGGCAAACCCCAGGGAGATTAGGTCATTCAGTGCCCAGAAAGCATGAAGACAAAATAGAAAAATTTCCAATAGGGAGGTAACAAGCCTATCTTCCTGATTTGCTTAATCTTCTCTATAGAAAAGTATCCTTATCTGAATAATGGTGATAATCTTGGGGAAGTTAAATGCCAGTTAGCATCAAAAGGAACAAACAAAGTGTATCATAACAATTGAAATACATTGAAAAACACCTGGGGAGCCTGTACTATCAGCCTTGAAGGAAATTAGAGTATTCACAGCCCTGAAGGCATCAAGTCAAAATCCAAGAACACTTTCAGTAATTCCAAAGTTAGCTGCTGCTCTGAAGACAAGTTGTCTCCCTGATTAACATAAACTCTCCTTAAAGTTATTTCCCTGATCTGAATAATTGACATAATGAAGTGGAACATGAATAGCTCTAGGATTAAAGGATATGAAATATAAAGTACACTTGCTCTCAATAGTTCAGTACACATTAATTTGTCTTGGGCTCACCTATCCCAAGGCCCACACCTGACCTCCTCCAGGCACTATTTCAGGGATCAGACAACTCCCGTGGCCCAACACACAGGTCTCCTGGCACAAAGCCATGGTTTCATCTCCTCTACATTCTTTATCACCCAGAAGGGATGTGGACTGAGGCCTTGTGGGGCCACAGTAGCAGGGAGGTGTGATCTGTCCATTTCTCAAGCCCTGGAAGCCTATCTACTAAAAGGAAGGCTACTCGGTACTGTATGGAGCAAGAAGTGTTACCTCATTCCAAACCTGTCATTTATCTGGGGTGGGGGTGATCAGGCTCTGTGAGTCTTAGCTTGGTCATCTGTAAATAGGACTGACCATACCATCCTTATAGAACTGCCCAGAGGGTGAGAAACCTGTCAAGAGTATATGATGTGGAGTGAGACTTCAATAACCCCTAAAATGTAGAGACCAAGAAGTTGGGACTACCTGAGACCCAGGAGTAAGAAAATAAAGTAAAAATTATTTCTCTGTTCCCCATTATATAAAAAAATAGACATCAAGTTGATGAAAGCACATGTTTCTATGATATGCCTTGATTTAAAAGTTTTGTAGACAGTAATTTCTATATTTTTGGGATGTTTTAAGACTCTCTTAAGAGCTGTTTAACATCATGCCCCTGAGCAGAACCATCTCTAATTCCCTACACTAGGAAGAGAAGCGTGTCCTTGAACTCACCTGGTAAGCTAGCTCAGTGATATATCCCAAGGAGAAAAGGTATGGTACTTTGCCTAGCCGATGCTTCTGGACTGCTTTATAGGTTGTTTTATAGTCTCAATCACCACTGCAAGGTCTTTAGAATATGTATTAACCAGCCATGTCATGGCAGGATTTCAGCCTCTGCTTTCTCCTAAAGAAATCCAATATTGTTAACAGTACCTCTTCACTGTGTTAGGAAATAAGCACAGGCTTTGAGGTCAGAATGATGTGGGTTCTCATTGTTCTCTGAAACTGTGTGACTTTGGGAAAAATCACTTAGTGTCTCTGTTTTCAGTTTCATCATCTGTAAACTAGAGGTTAAAAAAAAGAATCTTTCCTTGAAAATATTAATAAAGGTTAATAATAATATATTGGAAAAAATCCAATAGTTACTACCATTTCTTTGACACACAATTGTCCATTATTTCCTCTTTTTTAAGCTCAGAATTCACGTCATTCCAGTGGGGCATTTCATGTTCTCTAAAGTAGAAATAAGTGAGTACAAAGGAAAATGAATATATAGGCCACATTAAGGGTTAAATCTAAGATGAGGTGGCTTCTTTCCAGGAATTTTTTTCATTGATGTTTTTCTAGCAACCAATTAATTATTAAACTTGATCAAGTTTCGTGTGCCTCCCTGCCAGGACACATGCCGCTCCACCTCCCACCCCACTCAGTGCGGCCCTGCAGCCATGCCCGCCCTGGAATTTGCCCCCTCTGGAACCTTGAGTGCCGCCCTCTGCCCCCGCCAGCCTAGCCAGGACTGCCTGCTCCTTCACCACACCCTGTGGCGACCCTCCGCTCCTGGAGTGTAGCTAACCACTACCACCCCACCTCCCTGTCCTGACCCAATGCGGGGTCGCTGCACCACACCACTGCCCTTCGCTGACCCTCCCCTATAGCCCTGCGTGTCACCCTGGAGTCTTGCGCGCTGCCTCGCCCCACTGCCCCGTCTGGCCAGGTCGCCTCTCGTCCTTCTGAGCCATGACTTCCTGCACTGCCGGGTCTCTCAAGTGCCAGGCTTCTCCACCCACTGCCCCGGCGCCTGCCACCACCCACGTGCCACCCGGCCACTGCCCGGCCCCACCAGTCTTCTGCCCAGTGCCTTGCACTGCCCCTCAGGTCTTGAGCCCTGACCCGCGACCCTCCACGCCCCCAAGCCTTGTGGGCCACAGCTCCCCTCTGTCTTCCCCTCTCTTGGTATCTCTCTTCTTCGCAAAGTTCCATAAACAGTTTTCCACATTCCCTGGTAGCACTGTACACTTTCCACCCATGCTTATCCCACTAAATATGTCGGCTATTCCCGGGATCAATTAACAAATGAATGCAAACACCCTTGATTTATTTTCCTTTTGCAATTAAACTAATGAAAGGAATGAAAATATACTCCTGGCAAGCAATTGGAATACAAAATCAGATCAAGCCCTAAATCAGCTGCATCCCTAAATCCAATCAAAGTATTTCAAAGCAGTCTGGTCACATAAAAACCAGTTCTAGGTAAACACTGTCTTCTTCATCTGGCCTGGCCCAGATTAGGTTCCAGGGGTACAGATAAGCCTACATGACTAACAGTTTGAATGAAAAACAGACAATTGGGCCCATAAACAGGGAAGACCTTTCACATTCAGGGGACACTAAGAATTTATTTTAGGCCTAGTTGGCTCTAGGGTAACAGTGAGACATTGACCAAAGGGAGTTGAAATTACTATCTTCAGATTTTACAAGTGTTCTCCACAGCCCATAAACGGAAAAAAAATCAGTGTGTCTATTTCAGTAAATCTGAAAGATAGTGCACATGACTAGAAGGCATACATGGCATTTCCCACTGTTGAACTGTCAATGTGTACTTGTTCTCCTCATGTTTCTTCCTTCCTGCTTTTCCAAGAGGTAGTCAGGTATTAAGAAGTAAAATTATAGCATAAAAATACTATGATTTCACTTACAGATGTATATGTAATAAACGTATAGATATGTCATTTAAAATTGTAAACCCAAATTTTGCATAGTAGTGACCTCTGGAAAAGAAGGAGGCTGATGTAGTCAGAGAAGACTTCAAAATGTGTTTCAGGCCACGCATAGTGCCTCAGCCTGTAATCCTAGCACTTTGGAAGGCTGAAGCAGGAGGATTAATTGAGGCCTGGAGTTCAAGATGAGCTTGAGTAACAAATAAAAAATTAACCAGGTGTGGTGATATGCACCTACAGTCCCTGCTACTTGGAAGGCTGAGGCAAGAGGATCACGTCAGCCTGGGAGTTTGATGTTGCAGTAAGCTATGCTAACACCAGTGTACTCTAGTCTAGGTAACATGGTGAGACCTTCTCTCTCAAAAAATAAGTGTATTTCAATTGCATATGAAATGTTTTATATGTTGATGTGAGTATATAGGAGTCTGTTATAGTCCACAATTTTGTGTATTTCTCAAATAATTTAAAATAACTGTTTCTCTGATATTCAATTTTGAATTCAAAAATGGTCCATATATAATCTGAAATATGGGAAAATATAATTCCACAGATAAATAAATTTGTCAACATCCCCGTCACTGATTACTTTTTTTTCACTTGGATTTATTTTATTATATTCACATTGTACAATAGTTATGGAACCTACAAAAAGTGTAAAAGTTATGTACATTTTCCAATGCTAGGTCACATCCAAGTTTCAAAAAATGAAATAAAGCACAGCCAGTTACAAGGAGAGCTCTGGTGTTCTGTACAAGTCACACAGCCTGTCACATGAGGCATTTAAAGTTATGAATATTGCCACAGGAAAATCTCTTGTCTGTGCAGCAACCACACAGTTCCTGTGGATGCAGCCTCCTTAAATGAATGTGTCTTTTCTTTTGAGGACAGGATCAAGGAGACTTAGAACAGGTCTGACATTGAATTGACTCTACTCAATAAAGGTTAAAACCCTTCTGGCATTTGCCAATCCTTGTTATATGCCCAAGATAACTAAAATAAATGACTATTCAAAAGATAAAATACAAGGCAATTCACAGCATCATTTTCATAATAGGTCAGAAATTGAAAAAGGCATAAACTCTATTTCAAACAAATAGAGTTGTTTGAAGATAAGCTGGGTATCTTCCTCCCCATCCTATCCAGCCTGTCCTCACTCCTCTGGCTGGTCATAGCCTGACTTTGGAATTGTAGCTGCTGACAGATTCCTTTTTTAAGTGGATAATTATTGTGCATTACCTCCCATTTTGTTCTCTATGCAGGCATATTTAATATATGAACATTACATATATGTTTCATCTATTGGGACACTCAACATTTCCTAAAAATCATGAAAACAGTTATTCAATGTACATACATTCTCTCCCCACTCTACCTAACTCCAAAGCCAACCTCACTACTATTGGTAAATACAATCTTTTCCTGTGTATGGGCTGAGGAAAGTACAGGGAAATGGTTATCTATGGTCCTGTATATAAGGATGGATATAGCACTGGGGACCCAAGTCTCCTGATTTCAATCTGATGTATAGCAGACCAATTTTCATGTTCTGTCATTCTGCACTGTGAGGCTGCTATTACAGTGTTAAAACAGAAGTCAAGAGAAAATGGTAAGAAAGGGTATCAAAGAAATGCCAATCAAAACCACAATGAGATAGCACTTAACTCCAGTGAGAAATGGCTTGTATTAAAAAGTCCCAAAGTGATAAATACTGGCATAGATACAGAGAGATAAGAACATTTATACAATGTGGGTGGGGATGCAAGCTAGTACAACCTCTATAAAAAGTCATATGGAGATTTCTCCATGAATGAACATTAAAATTAAGAAAACCATGACATACTCTAAAAGTATGCATGCAAAAAAAAAAACTAGTTAGAAGTGGAAGTATAAATAAATGGGATAGAAAGTAAATCTACAGTAAAATGTTACTTAGGAGGATGTTCTCCAGATCCTTATAGGTAAATATAAAAGATGTAAAGTCTCCATCTTTCTTCATGGTGGAATGTAGGGAAATATGGCATACTTCCTGGGTAAAGGGCTCAACTATCTAATATACTTTACCTAACAAACACAGTGTAACCTAATTGTATAAACCCTTCTTATATTAACCTGAAATTAGAAAAAAAAAACTACAATGAAATTTATATATAAAAGTAATGGAAAGTTTACTCAGGTGGATGTCAAAAACATGAAAAGTCCCTGGATAAATTAATCAAAAAGGGAGAAAGACAACTGCACAAAATTTAAAATGACAAGGGTGACATAATCTTCAATACAAAGAAAATTTCAAGTCTCCTAAGTGCAAAGTTTGCAGAATTCTATTCAAATACATTTGAACACAGATGCAATGGATAATTTTCTAGTGAAACACAATTTACACAAATTTGCCCTAGCAGCAGTGAAAAGCCTAATGAGACAATCACATACAACACATACTGGGTTTGGATAAATACTTTTTTTTTTTTTTCCTGAGACACAGTCTTACTTTGTCACTCTCAGTAGAGTCTTGTAGAGTCATAGCTCACAGCAACTTCAAACTCAAAAATACAAGGCTGAGGCTCAGGTGATCCTCCTGCTTCTGATTACTGAGCAGCTGGGACTATAGGCACCTGCCATAATATGTGGATATTTTTAAAAGGTGAGGTCTCACTCTTCCTCAGGCTGATCTAGAACTCATGAGATCAGGCAGTCCACCCACCTTGGCCTCCCAGAGTGCTAGGATTACAGACATGAGCACCTGGCCATCAATAATTCTTATATTAAAAAAAATCACCAGCCCTAGATCCTTCCAGAAGAGAACTTTAGAAAATTATTAGATATAAGGTAATACAAAATTTATGCAAACTATTGAAATACAACTATCCCAGTGTGTGGGAGTATATAAAATGAAGAAGCAAGCGTAAAACTGATTTAAAAACACAGGTATAATTGCACCAAAAAGTGAAAATACAGATCACATAAAACAGTAAGAATGTTCTTAAGTAAAATATTAGCAAACCCAAATAAAAACACATCAAAAATATATCATGAAGTTAGGATGGAGCTTATGACTTTACATAGCTTATTCCATGTATACAAATTGTACCAATATCAGAAAAATTATGAGTAAAATTTGAGTATACATGGAGACAAGGCAATAATTTTACCACCACCTCCATATGTTAAAAGATATTTAACAGCATCCGTATTCTAAAGGACACAAGATCCAGTTCCTGAATCAAATAAGTTTGAAGGTTAAAAAAATCAACAGCTAGACCTTTAGATTAGAAGAGATAGAACATTTAAGAGTTAGTGAAAGAGCAATTAAATCAGAGAAATTACAATTAAAACCACAGTTAGACACCAACACAAACCCACCACAGCAAAAATTTAAAAAATATATATTTTCTGGGTCTGTCTGGTCATGCTATAGAAGAACATCTGAGAATGAGTAATTTACAAATGCAGAAATGTATTCTCTCACAGTTCTGGAAGCCAGGAATTCCAAAATCAAGGTCCCAGCATCTGGTGAGGGCCTTCTTGCTATGTCTTAACATGGCAGAAGACAGACAGACAAGAGAGATGGAATCTACTCCCCCAAAGGCCCCATCTCCCAACGCTGCAACAATGGGGATTAAGTTTCTAACACATGAATCTTGAGGGAAACATTCACACCACAGCAGATGAAAAATTCCAAGTGTTGACAAGAGTGTGGAACAGGTGAATTCTTACACCATGCTGGTTGAAATACAGATTGGAACAAAATAATCACAAAAGCTGGCAACATCTATTCAGTTGAACATATACATACTCTATGACTCAGAAATGCCAATCCTTGGTATATTCCCAAGATAACTGAAATAAATAACAATCCAAAAAATAATACACAAGGCCATTCACAGCATTTTTTCATAATAGGTCAGAAATTCAGAAAGGTATAAATCCTCACGATGAAGACATATAGTGTGAAATACCCACACAATATAATACTATCCACCAATGATAACAACTGTCTACAGGTATAAAAAACAAAATGTAAGTGACACACACATTATGTTGTTTAAAAAAGAGCTAAACACAAAAAGAGGACATGCTGTATGAGTGCAGGAATTTTGCTTCTAATATCCTAGAATTTCGTGAAGGGGATGAAAACCAATGCTCTATATCTTTTAAATAAGGTACTTTGTGTCTTTTTACGTTTCCTACAGATTTATGTAAGAGAAGCATCTATCCTCTGAGCCCTTGAAAAGTTTATGTACTACACATGACACAAAGACCATCGCCGTGTCTGATCGACAGGCAGCGGTGCAGGTTGAACTCCCACAAAATTAAATGAAATGTGCTCTTTTAATTCCAGAAACTGAGCAAAAAGACTCATGAGTATTATGAGTTCTTGCTGAGGCCTAAGCGACCTGGAAAAGCACAGTGGGGGCCTTCAGGCAAGGCTTAACAACCTCCTATATGGAACCCCGACTGTGCAGTCCAGTCAGCCTGCTAGATAAGGGTTGAAATGGCCCATCTGTGCAGGGGACATGACTCAAAAGTTGGTGTGAGTGAAAGGGAAAACTCCATTATAATGATGTGAGTAAAAGAACACTCCATTATTAGCAGAGGGGGGGGGCAGGGAGCTCCAAACCATGAGAAAACAGTCATGGAGCTTGTTTCTCAGAAATTTAATTGAGTACATAGAAGAAAAAAAGTTTTACTCCCCTGTTTATCTTGACCTTTAACTTTAACAATAGAAGTCAGAAAATGTATAGTTATTTTGGGTCTCTAGAGAGGAATAGCCTGAGGCTAGTCTTAAGATACTTGTCTCACTTTCTCTGACTTTCTTTCTTTTCTATAGTTTAAGATAAGAATTGAGCATGTTAGGATTATTGATCAATATGAGGTACCTGACTAGCTCCCAATAAAAGAGCATGGAAAATAAAGACATTTTGCTACATGCCATCTAAGAGTATGTAGATGTTTCTTGCTTTCATACAATTCTAGGAGTGAGCTTGTACCCATGGCCAAGCCTTCCTTCTCTCCCTGTGAGAAAGTACCACCCAACACAGCAGACTTTAGTACAGGAGACATACATGGACTATAGTGACAGGTCTAACCCACTGACTCTAAGGAAGCTTTAGTACCCACCACAAGACATCTGTTTCACCTATTAAAGGGTGATCAGACCAGCTTTGCCCCCTAATCAACAAAACGTGGAATAATGTGATTTCTAACCGCAAATGCACTCTGAGTTCTCAAAAGGGACTAGAACTCACCATGGAAGTTGACAAAATTTAACAGCCAAGCTGTTTAAAGCATAGTAATGAGTCATGAAAAGTAAAAGCAGAACTAAAAGAATCTATCCTAGCCGCTCTGTGTAGGCCTCAGCCAAGCCGCAGGTGTTTCTGCTGTCTGCGCGTTTCTCCCCTGACATAAGTGGGGCCTAGATTGTAACCTAGTAACTCCTTGGGTTTCTGTTGCCTTTGAGGGCAGGTTGTCCGACCAGTCTCAAGGATGCGATCGAATCTGACCTTTCCCCTTGAGCCTGGGGCGTTGAGGATGATGTCATATCTCTCTTTCTTATGACCCTCACGTGCACTCCCGCCCTGAAAGGTGGATAAAAGAGAGGCAAGAGATTGAGTCTGGGGGCTCGGTTTTGGGAAACACGCTGGTGTTCCGAGTACCCCCGGCCGAATAAACCCACTTCCTCTAATCAACTGGTGCCTGGAGTTTTCTGTCTGTATCGGTTTCCTGCTGCAGTAAGTGTGCTGATTATAATGTTTTTAAAAACAATTATTTTACTTTTGTTTTTATAATTATTTTGTGTTTCTTAAATAAATACTGCCTGGTACATGGAAGAAAGCCTACTGAACAATAGTTTTTACCCAAAGACATGTGGCCCTCTCTAACATCAACCACCATGGACTGACAGTTAAGAATACATCTTTTCTTTTTTCCAAAGAGTACTGGTTAAGAGTGTGGGCTCTGGAAAGAGACTAGGGGAAAATCTAGTTCTTAAATACTCTCTGACTTTGAATACTTTTATTTTACCTTATAGTCATTCAAATGCCTTACCTTGAGAACCAAAATTATGCCATGCTTTCTATAGAAAACAAAATGTTTTTAAACAGATATTACTTTGTGTTTTTATTTTACACATTTAAGTGGTCGGGAATCCCAGTATTGAAAATACCACCCTGTAGACTGCAAACTAATATAGCCCCTGTGGAAAGAAGTATGGAGAATTGGGTGGTGCCTGTAGCTCAAAGGAGTAGGGCACCGGGCCTATATGCCGGAGGTGGTGGCAAGTTCAAACCCAGCCTCGGCCAAAAACTGCAAAAAAAAAAAGTATGGAGAATCCTCAAAGAGCTAAAAGTAGACCTTCCATTTGATCCAACAATCCCATTACTAGTTATCTACCCAAAAGAAAAAAAAAATTACCATAAGGACATTTGCATTAGATTGTTTATCACAGCTGACTGTACAATTGTCAAGATGTAGAAACAACCTGTGTGCCACCAACCAATGAATGAATTAATGAACTGTTGTACATGTCTACTATGAAATAATATTGTACAATCAAGAAGATACAGACTTTACAACTTTTATAGTTACCTGGATGGAAATGAAGCACATTCTTTTTAGAAAAGTACCTCAGGAATGGAAAAAGGAGCATCACATGTGCTGAATAATATTTGAAACCAGGAAATGAACAACTACAGGCCCACATGAGAGGAAAAACACAATTAAATTCCAGAAGGGGGGAGGGGGCAGGGGAAAGGAGAGGAGGAAAGAGGCTCAGTCAGGTTCGAACAAACAGGTACAATGTGGGGGTATATTTCATAGCTCCTAAATGAAGGACTCAAATACAACTCAGGCTTTTCCTAACAAATGCAAACAAATAACCTAATTATATGGACCCTCATGTTAATCGGAAAAACTAGAAATAAAATATTCTACTGCAAAGTCATTAAAAAAATAATTTTCTGTGACCTTGGGAGAGTGAAACAGCCTCCCTTTTGCCTCAGTTTCTTTTTCTGTCTCTACTTCATGGGTTGTCACCTCAGTATTACTTGAGTTGATACATGAAAACTCTTAGAACAGTGGTATGGTAAGCACACAACAAAAGGTCAACAAATGTCACTTGTTCTATCATATAAAATTTACAGGGTGAGATGTTTTACAGCTTTGATAGTTATATAGAAGGCATTTCTCTTTAATAAAGCCATATACCCATACACTGTGGCCATTAGGTGAGAGCTCAGCAATTTCCCTCTCTTTTCCCCTCTTATTCCCACTCTTCTCTGCTCTTTGTCCCCCTTCCTTTAATTTAATAGTGTTTTTCTCAATTGTGAGCATGTTGTTGCACATCTATTGTTTTCACCGTAGCATTGAGTATCTCAGTTAAACGCTTTTCTATTCTTGTGATACTGTACTAAGGAGAATGTTCTTCAACTACATCCAGGTAAATACTACTCTATCTTATTCATCAGCCCATCTCAGTAAGAGAAGTAAATAAGAATGACATTAGACATCAAAGGATTCAAAACTTTAGTGAACCTTGTCACAATCCCACAGAGTGCTTTTAAAACATAATGAGAAACAGAACCAACTGGTGAAATTGTCCAAGATATAGACATTTCCCTGACTTGAGTCAGCTCACATAGGGTAGAACCAAATAGTTGCTATGTTTAGAAGGAATCCCTGATAATTTGGATAAAGTTGTCAATAGACTTCACTTAAAAAAATCCTGACACCAACAGATGACATTTGACTACCATTAATTTCATGCTGACCATGCAGAATTTTGGCATATCTGGAGTGTTTCTATGTCTATAATTATTTGAATGTACACTGGACCTTTCCTCCCACCTAAGACCACAGTTTTCTTTCCAACATGGAATCACCATTAAACTCCAGACAATGACTGGTGGTTGGGAGGAACGGGAATTGTTACCCTCTCTTATAAACAAAGATAGTCAAAAGATAGTGACTGACCTAACATTCCCAATGAAAGAAGCCTGATTTCTGCACTCTTGCTCCAGGAATTTGATTAGGACACTCCACAATGCACTTGTTTTTTTTTTTTTTTTTCTATCAGCTCCTGATCTAGGGAAGAGTCCATACCTTTGTCAGATGTTACACTACAAATGGGAGAAATAGGATTTTCTTAAAAAGCAGATGAAATAGAGAGGGAAGTACAAGGATGGGAAAGCGAAACTAAGGGGATAGGGTGGTGACTATACCTTGCCTATCTCCTTTCACTTAACTGTAAGCCTTGCAATGATGCTTTTCCTGGGCCCCAGCTCCATCACACAATACCCTTTCCCACCCAGCAGTGAAACTCACAGATAATGGAAATGTGGTCTTATTTTTGTTTGCTATTACATCTCCAATAATTGTTCCTAGTACTCATATTATTATGTTAATGTCAGAGGAATCACATTGACACAATGAAGGGGGAAAAATTGGAATGATGCTGTTAAATTTCTTCAGGACTTAACTAAATGCCACATACCTGTAACTTTTTATTTTCAGACTTTTTCTCTTCAAATCCTCAAAGCCAAGCTCTGAGATAGGCATCATTACTTCCTTCCTACAAATGAAAAGATAGGCTCAGAGAGCAAACACATTCTAAAAGGATCCTAGGGAGGACCCAAATAGAGCAAACTTGAAAGTTCTTCCTCTGCCCAATTTTGGAACAATTTGACCATCAAAATATATGATGGTAGCAGCAAGGGGTAACATTTGGAGGAAAAAAAAAAGGAAATGTGAGTCATACTCATATAAATAAATATACAAATACATTAATAAATAAATATTAATGAAATGAAAGCTTATTGTATACTCAAATACCATGTAATAATTCTACAAGTAATAACAGCATTGGACAAGCAACACGTGAAAGCTATCATAGTAATAAGTGATTTAGGTAAGATTCATGAATGGATCAAGCTACAAAAAATTACACAGTTGTCCTTGAGTCACCATGGTAGCAATTCTGGCCAAAGAAAGGTGGGGGAAAACAACCGACCAATTTCCTGATTTTGTTCCTAATATACACTAAGACCTGAATAGCACTGACATAATGCACCAGTGATTGGCACCTTGTATTCCTCAAAAGAAACATTCCTTGAAGATATAGCAATATAAACCTTCATACCTACAAATATACATGATCTCTCTCTCTGTCTCCCCTCAAGATTGAAGAATTTACTGAGGTGGATGGCTAGGTTTTAAAGAAGAAAAACTCCACCTTTCAAGAGATTCAATTGTAAATAGACACATAAAGTTGACAGCTATGGATTTATCATGAGGCCATCTGTAGAATTGTCTTGAAGATATTCTTGTCTTTACTTTTATTACATGGCCAAAAGCATCTAAAATGTGACACAGAAACATAGGTGACTGAATATGAAGCATCATTACCTTTTCCACTCTAGAGTAGTTAGGTGCCTGAGATTCAGCATCAAAGATTCCTCAACCATTACTATTAAACATTTGCCTATTGACAGCTCAGTAAAAATGGAAAATACTGAAAATTATCATTTAAAATATTGTGTTTTATAATAGTTCACTTCTGTTCACCTATTTGTAATACCCACATTAAAGACCACCAAATGGTGCTGAGAAAAATTAAAGAAAACCTAAACAGAGACACATCATCTTTGTGAGTGGGAAGACTCAGTATTTTTTTTAATTGTTAGGGATTAACTGAGGGTACAAAGAAGCAGATTACACTGATTGCATTTATTAGGTAAAGTCCCCCTTATAATTGTGTCCTGTCCCCAAAAAGTGTCTCACATACCTATACCGTGATCCCTCCACCCATTCCCCGCTTCTGTCTCTCTGCTCTTCACTTCCCCCATACTCTCCCTCCTTCCCTCTCTCTGCTTTTCCTTTCTCTCACCTCCCTCCCTCCTTCCTGCTCTCTGCTCTCCCTTTCTCCCACCCCCAACCATGTACTAGGTCATCAACTGTCCTCATATGAGAATTGAGTACATAGAATTCTTGCTTCTCCATTCTTGTGATGCTTTACTAAGAATAATGTGTTCTACTTCTATCCAGGTTAATACAAAGTATATAAAGTCTCCATAATTTTAATGGCTGAATATTATTCCATGGTATACATATACTACAGCTTGTTTATCCATTCCTGGGTTGGTGGGAATTTAGGCTGATTCCACATTTTGGTGATTGTAAATTGAGCTAGTGCAAATGCTGTTAAGATGTCTATACTCCTCAAACTGGTGTACTGATTCACTGCAATCCCAATAAAAATGTTAACAGAAATTTTTAAGAAACTGACACAATGTTTCTAAAATTCATTTGGAAATGCAAATGACCTACACTATGAAACAACTTTGAAAAGAACAAAGATTGAGGAAAAACACTGATTTAAAGATGCCTTACACATCTACATTAGTAGAAACAGTATTCTTTTGGTATCAAGTGATAAAAATGGATGAAAGAAATAAAATGGACAATACAGAAAGAGATCCATACCTATGCATACATGCACAGTTGATTTTTGAGAAAGATGGAATGATAAATCAATTGAAAAAGGATCATATTTACAAGAAATTCTGCTGGAACAAATGCATATCTATATTCACAATACAAACTGTGATTCATATGTTATACCATATACAAACGTTAAGAGAAAATAAATCACAGATATAAACATAAAACTTAAGGCTATAAAACATTGACCAAAAACATAGGAGAAAATCCCTGAGCATTGGGGTAGGTGAAGATTTCATAGATGAGACCCCAAAATCAAAATTTGTAAGTGAAGAAATCAATAAACTGGATTCCTCAAAGTACATAATTTCACCTCCTACAAATACACAGTTGATTAATTTTCTCTCCCTGAGAGAAAATGTTTGTAAATCATATTGAGAATACAGACAATTTTATCAAACTCAATATGATAAATAAAACCTTCCAATACATAAATGGGCAAAATACTTGAACAGACACTCCACTAAAGAAAATATACAATGGGGTGCTGCCTGTGGCTCAATGGGATAGGGTACCAGCTCCATATGCCGGAGGTGGCGGGTTCAAACCCAGCCCTGGCCAAAAACTGCAAAAAAAAAAAAAAAAAAGAAAAGAAAATATACAATGTCAAGTAAGCACATAAAAACATGATTAATGTCACTGATCTTGAGGGAAAGGAAAATGAAAACTACAAGGAGATACTATTACTAGTATTCAAAAGAATGACTATACCAAGCAATGCCCAGTTCCTGGAGGATGAAACTCTCATTCACTTCTGGTGACAATGAAAAGCAGTACAACCACCCAGAAACAGTTTGGCAGTTTCTTAAAGTGTTAATACTGCATGCATCATGTCATCCAGTCATTATACACCTAAATACTTACACTTGAGAAAGAAAGTGTATTTACATGAAAAGATTTACTCAGAATTGCTCATTATAGCTTGATTTAGAAGAGCCCTGAATTGAAAACAATATAAATATCCATCAAAAAGTGGATGGATACTGTGATCTCTGGTGTAACCAGGTGCCAGAGCTAATCAACAATAAAGGAATAAACTATTTATATAGGTAAAAAAAAAAAAAAAAGGAAGAGGGTGAATCTAAGAATATATAAGATTAATTTAAAACTCCAGATATGGCTAAAAAAGAAAAAAATAAAACATGCATACGATTCCATTACAAAAAAATTCTTTCTTTCTTTCTTTCTTTCTTTCTTTCTTTCTTTCTTTCCTTCCTTCCTTCCTTCTCTCCCTTCTGAGCCTGTGGGAGGCTGACTCACAAAGCAGAAACAAGGAGACCTGGACCTCGGATTCGTCCATCTCCCTGCAGTCTCATTTTATTGCCGTCATTAGAGTGCCGTGGTGTTACACCTCACAGAAACCTCCAGTTCTTCGGCTTAAGCGATTCTCTTGCCTCAGCTTCCCGAGTAACTGGGGCCACAGGCGCCAGCCAAAACACCCTGCTGTTTTGTTGTTGTTGTTGTTGCAGTTTGACTGTGGCCAAGTTCAAACCTGCCACCCTTGGTATATGGGGCCAGCATTCTACCCACGGAGCCACAGGCACCACCCACAATAAATTTCTTAAAAATGAAACCCAATATAGGGTGACAGAATGCTGTGCTTTTCAGGGACCAGGGCAGTCGAGATGATAGGTGTCAGGGTGCTGAAGAATCAAAAATATCACATCTTGGTAAATAATAATGAAATTTAGGCCTCTAGCTTTAATCTAAGGTATGTGGCTGGGTGTCACTTATAATAAACTGTAAGGTAATGATTATTACTGTGAAAATACAGAATTCTTATACCTGACATTTTTAACTATCACTTCATAGTTTCCTGGCTTCTGAAACTATTTCATTATAGAATGGATAGAAAAGTGGTGACCATTGAAGAATGCATATTACAATTTCAAAATACTAGGAAGACCATCCAACAGGTGATATATTTTGAGACCCATCTGACAGATACAATGGAATCTCTGACTGTTATTAAACCAAGTCTTTTCACAATTCTTGTCCCAGCAATCGTGTGGTGAGTGTTCTCCACCATTTTACAGAGGCAGAAGCAGGGGCTCAGACACAGTCATTACCTATCTCACCCTCCCGGGCCATTCTTACATGGAAAGTAACTTCAGGACACCCTGGGGCAGGCCGCCACCCTCACTGCATCCAGGAGAGTACCACATCTCTCCCTTCTGAGCCTGTGGGAGGCTGACTCACAAAGCAGAAACAAGGAGACCTGGACCTTGGATCCGTCCATCTCCCTGCAGCCCAGGGAGTTCAGCCTCCTACGCAGGGCACCTGCACCCGCAGTTAAGTCCTACACACTTGAATGCAGGACCCTGCTCTTCTTGCTAAGTCCTGTTGGTTTCTGTGAAAAAGTCGTCACTGTTGCCATAATGACATAAGGTTTCTATGACAACTGATAGGAAAAATTCATCGCAATCGCCATAACATATCAAATGTCTATAGCAACTGTGATGTACAGGCTCATTCTCCACATCTGAAAACTGACGTCCCTGAGAACTGATTCCTGAGATTGGAAGAAGAAACTGGGGTCAGCCAGCCCAAGCCATTACCCTTCAAAATTCTCCATAGTTAAATGCCCTTCAGGAGCATTTTTTCTGCTCTGCCCCAAGGTGGGGTGGGGGATGCTTAAGATAGGTTCACTGCTCCACTCTCCTTTCAGGGTCTCACTGGCTCTGCAGGTATTCTTAGGGGCCTGCTTCTCAGTGCTTACATCATTAAAAGGCTCCCACTATACCATCTTGTTCCTACTCTTAGCTGTACACCAACTGGAAAATATGACAAAAGGAAAACATTATATTAACATTATTCATTTATTATAAAGGTGAGACTGGAGAATGTGACATAGATTTATTGGCCTGTGGGATTCCTATAAATGAGTCTGAGAATTGCACAGACATCTCCACCCAGCAGTGCTGCACTGGGACAATCACAAATGCCCAGGACTTCAATGCATATCTAGCTGTTGTCTGCTGGAGGACTTTTATATATGTGTGTCCAAAGAAAGTGGCTTCCATATCAAGGGCTATCCCTACATCAGGAGAGTGTTTCAGGACACCTTCTGTGAGAAACACTTCAAAAATTGCCCCTGTCCTGACTGCATACTCATCAAGCAACCTGCTGAAGATGTAACACCATATGGCTCAGGGAGCTGTTTGTAGCAGTAGAGGCTTATTTTTATGGAGGGAGTTTGTAATTTGAGTTCAAATTCTAAGAGTACACTTGAATTTTTATCATGAAAATTTCCCTTGGAAATTCCTTCAGGTTGGAACTGAGGAAATGTACAGAAGTCAATATCCACACATAATCTCATAGATACAATATGTTCCAAATTATAACAAAATTCGATAAGACTTTGATGGGGTTCATGCTATCCCTAAATATGGGAGTTTGTCATTGAGAAAAGAAGAAAAGCAGGAAGGTCATTCTCTTCCCAATTCCAATGGATGACTCTACAAACACAGAGGAAGCACCCATTTTATACACAATGTGGATCTGTGTGAGCATATTTTCTTTCTTGTTATCACATTTCCAGAAGCTCTCTAGGATACAGTTATGCTTTTAGGGTTATGTAGTTTAGGTTAAAGTTTTTTTCAGGAGCAGAACCTAGAAGTGGGTTTGTAAATAAACTAATACTTTGAGGGACTGCTACTGGCCAGACACTGTGGCAGGCACTTTACATACTGTTTCTCTAACTCTTCACAATGGTTCTGTAAGTTAGGTCTCAGTATTGCCTGTGAAAACTCATTCCTTCCCCAAGGAAGGCTCCTAAGGATCACAGGGTTATGTGGGCATATGCCTGATAGGAGGCAGCATGATTATTCTAATTCAAGATTGTCAAACACTAAAACTGAGTTAGACTCTGGACCTATTCACATAGGTATGGAGAGTAACATTTGCCCTGCTCCGGGGCAGGTAATCTCAATCTTGGCATTGTTGCCATTTTGGGCCTGAAAACTCTTGGTTTTGTCCTAGTCATTGTGACATATTTAACAGCATTCTGGGCCTTTAGTAATGAGATTCCAGTAGCACCTTACTTGTAATTACCAAAAATGACTTCTGGCACTTCCACATGTTCCTAAAAGTGGGGATCATGAACATACTTGAGAACCACTGCTGTAGATATTCAGGATAAGGTGAAGGATACTCATAAAGATCTGGTGATAAGGACTGTCATCCTACAATTTCCTTCCTTTACTTCTGGGCCTAAATTTAGGAAGGGAAAATGACTAGGACACAGAGCAATAGCAGGGGCAAATGAAGAAGAGGAGCTTGTTGTCATTATGTGCACATGCACATACATACACAGAGACATAATCAGACATTCTGAAACACCATCCTGGTTTTCTTCTCACATGAGTAGAATTCTTGCACCACAGTACACCACATAAGCCATGGGAACTGTACCCTGACCTACACCTATTAGCAGGGCACACACTCTGAAAAGCTGCCATCATGCAGTATAGATAATAAGGAATATCAGAAACCTTTGAATGACCTGGGGCTGTGTAAATCAATTATGTCATATCCATAAGTTGGCATTCTAGAAGGGAACAGAAATAATTACAAGAAAAACAATAAAAGGAAGCAGTTTTTTTCCTATCATGTATAGTGAGTCACATTATTTGAGGAATGTGGTAAGGAGAAACTTACATGCTGTATTTTTCAGAATATACATCAGTAATAATGTTCTGAATATATTGTGTTAATATGGAGTTTAATGGGTTACATGGCTTTCAAAGTAGATTTGTTCAGGAATTTATTAGAAAGATGTGCTTAGAAATTCATTTTCATATATACAAATGTGGATGTTAAGAATGTTACTATTTGCAATAAAATGATAAAGGAATTGAATATTCATGTCCAAACTAGTGGAACATATTTGGGAATATCCAAATGATGAAAACACCCTGATGATGTCAAAAAAGACATAAATGTTGATGTAAAGTAATTGAAAGTGCTATGACACAAAAATATTCATAAGCAAAGATAGTTATAGTAAGGGCAAAGGTAGTTTACAAAGATTATAAGTAGTCAAGATTGATTTTTACATATACAGTTCTCTACCTATTTCTCTCTATGTCTCACAGCATAAAGATATAAGTGCCCTTTAATGGCTCTCAAGTATAGCATTCCCTTCAGCATAAGAAGATGTTTCGCTTTTTCTCTGGTGGGCATCAGTATCCTTGTACCTTGGGAATGTCCTCACCTTTGCACCCAGATTTGGAGAAAGCTCTGTAGTTACTTGGCCCATATCACCTCCCTTCTACCTTCCTGATCAGTGATGTTGAAGCTGAGATTTAGACTTCTGCCATGAGGTGGAGGCACAAACATACCAACTTCATCAAATCCTAGAATTGTCTGCCAGCAGGAAAAAGTACTTCACTTAAAATCCAGCTTATCAACCTATGTACAGAATCGCACTAATTATTTTATCAATAAAACTGAAGTGTTAATAAGACTGTAAAGCCATATGTTCAGGGCATCTGTAGGATGAAACATCACTTTTAGGGCACTTTTTTTAGTCCCGTTCAGAAACAGGACAGCACAGGGGAGACAGGATGTTATGAGAGAGGTTAAGGATGCAAGAATCGGGTCTGGGAATCTGTGTCCATAGGGTCCTGGAGAAGAGATGACAGAGGGGGTGGGAAAACGCCTTGGAAGACTATATGGGGGGTGGATTCTGGGAAGATGGCTGACTGATAGCAACCCTGGTCAGAGACTCCTGAGCAAAGTATGAAAAACTGGTTGGAATCAGAATCTATGAAGCCAAAGACAGGGAGCTGAGCCCAGAAACAAGTTCAGCAAGATGTAAATCCAAGGAAGAGCATTTAAGAAGACAAAACACAGGTACAAAGTGGGCTCCAGAACTGCTTGCTAGAGCTTCACGCTTCCTGTGGGCTGCAGGTGGCCACAGAGGAGTTCCCTGCTCCAGGCAGGCATAGAACTACTTGGTAGAGCCTTGCACACCTCACGGGTGGTGGCAGAGGAGTCCCCCACTCTGGGAGGGCCCAGAACTGCTTGATAGAGCCGTGGAACCCACGGGTGGCAGAGGTGATCCTGGCTCCAGGGCTCTGGGCAGGTCCAGAACTCCTTGCTAGAGCCACATGTCTCCTGTGAGCAGCAGGTGGTCGCAGAGGAGTCCCCTGCTACTGGCAGGCACATAACTACTTGCTAGAGCCTTGTGCACCCTGCGGGTGGTGGCAGAGAATTCCCCCACTCTGGGAGGGCCCAGAACTGCTTGCTAGAGCTATGAAACCCATGGGAGGCAGAGGAGATCCCCGCTCCAGGGCTCTAGGTGGGCCCAGAAATGCTTGCTAGAGCTGCACACCTCCTGCAGGTGGCGGGTGGTCACAGAGGAGTCCCCTGCTCTGGGCAGGCACAGAACTACTTGCTAGAGCCTTGTGCACCCGGCGGGCAGTGGCAGAGGATTCCTCCACTCAGGGAGGGCCCAGAACTGCTTGCTAGAGCCATGCACCCTATGGGCGGCAGAAGAGACCCCTGATCCAGTGCTCTGGGAAGGTCCAGAACTGCTTGCTGGAACCGCACGCCTCCCACAGGCTGTGGGTGGTTGCAGAGGAGTCCCCTGCTCCTGGCAGGCACAGAACTACTTGCTAGAGCCTCATACACCCTGCAGGCAGTGGCAGAGAAGTCCCCCACTCTGGGAAGGCCCAGAACTGCTTGATAGAGCTGCGGAACGCATGGGTGGCAGAGGAGATCCCGGCTCCAGGGCTCTGAGCAGGCCCATAAGTGCTTGCTAGAGCTGCACGCCTCCTGCAGGCAGCAGGTGATCACAGAGGAGTCCCCTGCTCCTGGCAGGCACAGAGCTACTTGCTAGAGCCTGTGCACCCCGCAGGTGGTGGCAGAGGATTCTCCCACTCTGGGAGGGCTCAGAACTGCTTGCTAGAGCCACACACCCCACAGGTGACAGAGGACATCCTGCTCCAGGGCTCTAGGTGGGCCCAGAACTGCTTGTTAGAGCCACACACCTCCTGCGGGTGGTGTGTGGTCACAGAGGAGTTCCCTGCTCTGGGCAGGCACAGAACTACTTTCTAGAGCCTTGCGCACCCGGCAGGAAGTGGCAGAGGATTCCTCCACTCTGGGAGGGCCAAGAACTGCTTGCTAGAGCCACACAACCCACGGGCAGCAGAGGAGAGCCCTGCTTCAGGGCTCTGGGCAGGCCCAGAACTGCTTGCTAGAGCCGCATGCCTCGTGCAGGCTGTGGGTGGCCACAGAGGAGTCCCCTGCTACTGAAAGGCACAAAACTACTTGCTAGAGCCTTGCACACCCCCATGGGTGGAAGCGGAGGAGTCCCCCATCCTGGGAAGGCCCAGAACTGCTTGCTAGAGCCTCCCCCATGGGTGGCAGAGGAGATCGCCACTCCAGGGCTCTGGGCAGGCCCAGAATGGCTTGCTAGAGCCACACACCTCGTGCAGGTGGCAGATGGTCACAGAGGAGTCCCCTGCTCCGGGAAGCCACAGAGTTACTGGCTAGAGCCTTGCGCAGCTTACAGGCGGTGATGGAGGTGGCCCCAACTTTGGGCAGGCCCAGAACTGCTTGTTGGAACTGCACGCCCCATGGGCAGCAGAGGAGATCCCAGCTCCAGGGCTCTGGGTGGGTCCAGAACTTCTTGCTAGAGCTGCATGCTTCCCATGGGCAGCAGGTAGCTGCAGAGGAGTCTCCTGCCTCGGGAAGGCACAGAACCACTTGCTAGAGCCATGGGCATCCCACGGGTGGTGGCAGAGGCGTCCTTGACATGGGGCAGGCCAAGAACTGCTTGCTAGAGTTGCACGCCTCATGGGTGGCAGAAGAGATCCCCACCCCAGGCTCCTGCTCAGAGCAGGCCTAGAACTGCTTGCTAGTGCCACGGGTGTCCTGCGGGCAGTGGTGGAGGAGTCCTCTATTTCAGGCAGACCCAAAACAGCTTGCTAGAGACACAAAAAGCCCATGGGGGCCAGTAGAGGAGTTCCCCGCTCCAGGCACCTGCGCTGGGTGGGCCCAGAACTGCTTGCTAGAGACACGCACTGCCTGCAGGTGGCGGTGGAGGAGTCTACCGCTCTGGGTGGGCTCAGAAGCTTTTGCTAGAGCCACGTGCATCCCACAGGCAGAGGTGGAGGAGTTCCTGCTCCAGGCTTCTGCACTGGGGGGCACAGATCAGCGTGCTAGTGCCACACATGTCCAGCGGGTGACGGTGAAGGAGTCCTCTGCTTTCACCCCCAGCTACTCTGGTGGGGCTGAACTAGGACTGATCTGGTTGCTCATGTGCCCTGCACTACTGATGCCATTCTCCAAACCCCTGTCTGCTCTAGGGGGGCTGAACTAGGACTGATATAGCCGCTACAGTTCCCCTGTTCCACCAGTTGCCCTGATAGGGCCAAACTAGGACTGATCTGGCTGAGGCAGGGCTCCTGCCCCCCAGTCGCCCTGGCAAGCTGAACGAGGTCTAATCCAACCACGCAAACTTCCATGCAGCTGCTACCATTCCACTGAACCCTGGTGCCCCAGCACCCAAGACCTGGGAGAAGACAACAGACACACTCTGCCTGTCTCTCTGGGCAACCAGAAGAAGCCACCAACTGAACAATTCTGATAAGGCCTCCAAAAAGGTCAACTCAGCATGGGGCACAAGCAGTGGAAAAACTCTGGCAACTCAAATAACCAGAGTAGATCAACTCCTCTAAGGGAAAATGGGGTAGACACAATTGAAGACCCCATCTACAAGCAAATGGCTAGTCTGTTAGAAATCGAGTTCAGAATGTGGATAGCAAATAAAATTAAAAGAATGGAAGAAAGGAAGGAATTAGGAGTTCAAGAATTATTTGAAAGATATCTCAAGAAATTATTCAAAAGATGTCTCAAGAACTCAATGATTTCAATGATAAAATGATCAAAGATTTTGAAACACTGAAACAAGAGGTTGCAGCCCTCAAGGATCTGAAAGACACGGTGAAATCCCTTCATAACAGGGTGTAACAGGCAGAAGAAAGGATCTCTGACTTTGAAGACAAAGCTTTTGAAGAAGCCCAAGAGCACACGGATCAAAAGAAATGGAGAGCAAAAACAGACCTTACTCTCAGAGAAATCTCGGATAATTTGAAGAAAACTAATATTCGCCTTATAGGAATCCCTGAAGGTGATGAAGTTGTTTCACAAAACACAGAGGCTCTTCTTCATGAAATTATGAAAAAGAACTTTCTAAACATGTCGAGACATTCTGAAATTCAGATAGCAGATAGTTTCAGAACTCCAGCATGACTCAACTCAAACAAGACATCCCACAGACACATCATAATTAACTTCACCAAAGTTAAGATGAAAGAGAAAGTTCTGAAAGAATTTAGACATAAGAAAACCATAACCTACAAGGGGAAGGCTATTAGGATGACTGCAGATCTCTCAGCTGAAACTTTTCGGGCTAGAAGCGGATGGTTATCGATTTTAATCTCCTAAAACAAAATAACTTTCAACCCAGGATCCTGTATCCAGCTAAACTGAGTTTCATCTATGATGGAGAAATTAAATACTTTAATGACATTCACATGTTGAAGAAATTTGCCATAACTAAACCAGCTCTCCA
>CAUYQV010128266.1:0-13719 GCA_963574575.1 Galagoides demidoff | reverse complement strand
GGTTCGAATCCCCAGCCCGGGCCCACCAAACAACAATGATGGCTGCAACCAAAAAATGGCCAGGCGTTGTGGCGGGCGCCTGTGGTCCCAGCTGCTTGGGAGGCGGAGGCAGGAGACTCGCTTGAGCCCAGGAGTTGGAGGTTGCTATGAACTGTGATGCCATGGCACTCTGCCCAGGGGAATGACTTGAGGCTCCGTCTCAAAAAAAAAAAAAAAAAGATTTACACTCTTTCCTCCAGATTTTCAGGGGTCATCCAGAGTTCACCACATTGCCCAAACTGCAACACTTTCCAAGTCACAGCCCCTCTGCCAATAGCACTGGCACTCTCCACTCCTTCTGCATACCCCTCAGTTCAATAAAATCTCATTTTACCACTTGGGCTCAATTCTCAAATTCCTGAGACCAAAGACTCACTGAAGAAATTCCAGTAACAAAACTACAACAACATCCTTTCTAATGTTTTTTCATTTCCCCCAAGACCCACACAGTCATGTGGCCACCACCAAAGACAGAAAGTGGAAAACCTGGGACTTCTAGTTTCTCTCAGAATAGCCAGGGAGCAAAGTTGTAGCAGGGAAGAAGGGCACACTCACACATTCATTTCACCCCATGAAAGAGGGTGGGTGGGGATTAAACCCACCTATTGTTACCCATCTCACTCATTCTCCAAGCACTCACATGCACACAATCCCAACCCATTTCTTAACTGGGAAGCCTCCATTTCCCACTCAAGCTGCCACTGAGCCATAGGAGGTGAACCAACACTCCCCTAGGCCCTGTGAAGGGAGGTCCAACTCCACCCTCAGAGTTCTGTCAGTCACACCACATCCACACACTCTCACACACCTATCAAAATAATGCCCAAGGAGATGATCAGGCTCTTTCTTCCACTAAAACTGTAGTGGGATCCCCAGATTGATCATATCTTGCCTTAGATGTCTCCCTTTGTAGATACCTGTTCTTACATGCCAGTTCCTCCTAGTGTCTGACTCTTTGAAGACCCACCGATGGGGTCCTTTCTCAGCCCAGTTGAGGTATCCACACAAGGAGGAGAAACTGCCTCCCTGGCTTTCAGGTTGCCCAGGCTGATTAGGGGCCCCCACGTGGGTGTCCAGAGGATTGGTGGCAACTACCAGATGCATGTTCTCTCCAAGGGTGATCTTGCTTCCTGGTCAGGGAGCCAAAAAATGTTGCAGGAAGATGAGGCCCAATGGAGAGAAAGAGCAACCAAACACCACGTTTATAAGAGGAAGGGCTTTATTCATAGGCTGGGAGCTTACAGCTTAGAAAAATTCCAAATGGTCATGCTCCCCAACTGGCTTGGTCTGTCCCTTTTTATTGACAGTCAAAAAGTTCCACCTCACAGGTACCCTTCTCATTGGCCAGTTTGAATCAAGCTGGAGATGCCATTCCAGCCCCTACAGAACTATAGGATTTCACAGAACTTGGACATTTCCAAGTTACAAATTCCCAAGAGCTGAGTCACCATGGAGAGGACCTTGCAGGTGTATCCTTGTGGTGTTCTTGAGAAGACCTGTTCTCCTAGACCTCACTCTTCTCAGGTATTCTCTCTCAGTTTGCTCAAGGTCACACAGCGAGCTCAGGGTGCTGTCTTTCTGCTTCACATAATCTCTACAAGACATGGCATCCTGAGAGACACAGAACACCTGTCCTTCATCCCAACCTATCAAAGATAGTTTTGTGATCTCACCAGGCTGTTCAGTTTCAGGATCAAACTCCAGCACCCTGGCACAAATCTGACATTGGGGATGGAAAAGGACACGCTGGCACATGAAGTGTATCAGTGGCAGTGCATTTCTGCAATCAGGTTTCACATTCAATCCCACAAACTCATACAAAGTGCTCAGACCACATCTGGGTGTTTGTTCCATTCTGGAACATTCATCTCCTCAGAGAGGTACATTGACAAGCTTCCCATCCGAGGGGCAAGGGCAGGGGTGCATACAGTGTCTGCTGTGTTCTAGGCTTTTCCAGGACAGGTGCTTCTCTGTCTGATGGCACTGATGTCAGGGATTGAGACAGTTACATTAAATATATAAAAGATAAGACATTTGCAGAGGTAGAGACATAAGCAGAGTGACCAGGCAGCTGCTTTTTAAAACCTGGCCACTAGAAGGAGGTGACATTTCAGCTGAGAGATAAAGACCAAAAACAGTGAGTCAGAGAAGAGTGTTCTGGAATGAGGGACTACCATGCAAAAAGCCCTGGTGGGGACCCAGCTCAGCGAGTCGGAGGGAAAGGAATAAGGCTACAACTGCAGGGGTGGTGGGGCTGGCAGGTACTCAGGCTTGTGTTCCCATCACCGTGTGTATGCTGAGCTGATAATGTGTGTTCAGAATGATCACGCTACACATTTTAGGGCATTTTCTTTTGTAGTTTTTGTCTCTTATGAATGTAAACTGCTGCTAATCCTCTCTTCCGGTCGTGGAGGAATATCCCTTTGCATATCAATAGCTGCATTCATCATGCCCAAGTCTGCATTAATTTGCACTAGAAATGATACCACATTAGGTAGCAACTACTCCTTGGCTAGGTTTCTAAAGCTCCAGGAACATGATTCTCCACATCAACAGAAGCAAAAACAAAGACTCATATAGTCATTTCAATAGATGCAGAAAAAGCATTCAAAAAGTCCAGCAGCATTTCATGATAAAAACTCTCATCAAACTAGGCATAGAAGAAACATATCTCAAAATCATAACAGCTATAAACATACATATGACAAGGGCACAGCCAACATCATGCTGAAAATTGAAAATATTTCTCGGCTCAGCACCTGTGGCTCAAGCGGCTAAGGTGCCGGGCACATACACCTGAGCTGGTGGGTTCGAATCCAGCCTGGACCCGCCAAACAACAACGGCTACAACCAAAAAATAGCCGGATGTTGTGGCAGGCACCTGTAGTCCCAGCTACTTGGGAGGCAGAGGCAGGAGACTCGCTTAAGTCCAAGGGTTGGAGGTTGCTGTGAGCTGTGATACCATGGCACTCTACCCAGGGGGAATAGCTTGAGGCTCTGTCTCAAAAAAAAAAAAAAATTCTCATAAGAACTGAAACAAGACCAGGGTGCCTACTGTCACCACCTGTATTCAATGCAGTTCTGGAGTCCTAGCCAGCACAATCAGGCAAGAGAAAGAAATGAGGGGTATCCCAATCAGGAAAGAAGAGGTCAAAATATTGTTTTTCACTGCTGATATGATCTTACACTAGAAAACCTCAAAGACGCCACCAAGAGACTCCAGAAATTGAAAAATTAATAAAGCAAAGTCTCAGTATACAAAATCAATGTACTCAAATCAGTAGGATTTCTACGTACCAATAACAGTCAAGCTGAAAATCTGTTGCAGGAAGATGAGGCCCAATGGAGAGAAAGAGCACTCAAACAATGTATTTAAGAGGAAAAAGGCTTTTATTTCAGCAGGTGGCACTTACAGCATGGAAGAATTCCAAATGGCCATGCTCCCCTACTGGTTCGGTCTTTCCCTTTTTATCTCTAGTCAAAAAGTTCCACCCCACAGCTACCTTTCTCACTTGGCAGTTTGAATCAAGCAGGAGATGCTGTTTCAGCCCCCATAGAACTACAGGATTTCACAGAAGTGGAAATTTCTAGGTCCCAGGAACTTGTCTACAAATTCTTAAGAGCTGAGTCACCATGGAGAGGACCCTGCAGGTATATCCTTGGGGTCTCTTTGAGAAGAACTGTCCTCCTAGACCTCACCCTTCCCAGGTATCCTCTCTCAAATCAAATCACAGACTCAACACCATTCACAATAGCTTCAAAAAAATAAAATATCAGCTTGGTGCCTGTGGCTCATTCAGCTAAGGCGCCAGCCATGTACACCTAAGGTGGCAGGTTCCAATCCCCAGCCCGGACCTGCTAAACAACAATGATGGCTGCAACCAAAAAATGGCCAGGCGTTGTGGTGGGTGCCTGTGGTCCCAGCTACTAGGGAGGCAGAGGCAGGAGACTCGCTTGAGCCCAGGAGTTGGAAGTTGCTATGAGCTGTGATGCCATGGCACTCTACCCAGGGGGATAGCTTGAGGCTCCGTCTCAAAAAAAAAAAAAATACCTAGGAATACATTTAGTCAAAGAGATAAAATTTGTCTACAAAGTAAACTATGAAACATTGAGGAAAGAAATTAGAGAGGACACAAATGGAAAAACATATCAGACTCATGGGTAGAATCAACGGAAAAACGTATCAGACTCATGGGTAGAATCAACATTGTTAAAACATCTGTACTACCCCAAGTAGTGTACAGTCAATGCAATCCCCATCAAAATACCAACTGCCTACTTCACAGATCTTGAAACAATAATTCTACTCTTCATTTGGAGCCAGAAAAGGGTCCTAATAGTCAAAGCAATCTGAAGCAAAAAGAAAAAATCTGGAGGCACATTACCAGACTTTGAACTGTACTATTAAGACAAGGCTTTAGTAACCAAAACAGCATGGTATGGGGCAAAAATAGAGACATAGACCAATGGAACAGAACACAGAACCCAAATATAAAACCAACTACCTATACCTAACTGGTCTTTGACAAACCAGACAACATATAATGGGTGAAAGACACCCTAATCAATAAATAGTGCTGGGAAAATTTGATAGCCACATGCAGAAGAATGAAACAGGATCCTTATCTCTCACCATTCACAAACACTAATTCAAGATGGATAAAAGACCTGAAGTTAAGGTATGAAGTTGTAAGAATTCTAGAGGAAAATGTAGGAAAAACTCTTCTAACTCTCAGCCTAGGCAAAGACTTTATGAATGAATCTGCAATGGCAATTACAACAATAAAAATAAATGAATGGGATTTGATTAAACTAAAAAGTTTCTGCACAGCTAAGGAAACAATTCACAGAGGAAATAGCCTACAGAATGGGAGGAAATATTTGTAAGCCATACATCTGGAAAAGGGCTCATACCTAGAATCTGTGAAGAACTCAAGGAAATCAGCCATAAAAATACAAACAACCCCATTAACAGGTCAGCAAAAGATATGAACAGAACCTTTTCAAAGGAAGATAGACAAATGGCCAACAAACATATGAGAAAAGGTTCAACACCACTAATCATCAAAGAAATGCAAATTAAAACCACAATGAGATATCACCTTACCCAAGTTAGAATGGCTTTTATTAAAAAGTCCAAAACCAATTGCTGGAGCTCAGGAGTTTGAGACCAGCCTAAGCAAGAGTGAGACCCAGTCTTTATTAAAAATAAAAAAAACAGCCAGGTGTTGTGGTGGGAACTTGTATTTCCAATTAGTCAAGAGGCTGAGGCAAGAGGATCTTTTGAGCCTAATAGTTTGAGGTTGCTGTGAGCTGTGTCACCACAGCACTCTACCCAGAGTGACAGAGTGAGACGCTGTCTAAAAAAAAAAAAAAAGGCTAACAATAATAGATGCTGGTATGGATGCAGAGAAAAAAGAAGGCTTATGCACTGCTGGTGGAACTACAAATTTGTATAACCTCTGTGGAAAACAGTATGGAGATTCCTTAAAGAACTAAAAGTAGAACTACCATTTCATACAGAAATACCACTTCTGGGATTTCTAAAGGAAAAGAAGTAGGTTTTTTTTTTTTTAGACAGAGCCTCAAGCTCTCACCCTGGGTAGTGTCATGGCATCACAGCTCAAAGCAACCTCCAATTCCTGGGCTCAAGTGATTCTTCTGCCTCTGCCTCCCAAGTAGCTGGGACTAGAGGTGCCTACCACAATGCCTGGCTAAAAAGAAGTAGTTTTGTATTTTTTTTTTTTTAATCAAAAAGACACCTACACTCAAATGTTTATTGCAGCACAACTCACAATTACAAAGATGTGGAATCCATCCAGTGCAGGAGTGGATTAATAAAATGTGGGAACATGTACACCATGGAGTACTGCTCAGTCATAGAAAGGAAAAATTAAGGCCATTTCCAATAATTTGGATGGAACTGGAGGCCATTCTCCTAAATAAAATATCTTAAAAGAATGAAAAAAACAGACATTGTGTCTATTCATTATTAAATGGGAAATGACCGATGAACACACATGTGGTCAGTGGAAGTAAAACTCAGTGGAAATCAAGCAGAGAGAAGGGAGGTAAAAAGGGGCAAATACCTACCTAACAGGTACAATGAACATATTTAGGTGATGGGCATACTTAATAGTCATGACTCAGTCATTACAAAAGCAATCTATACAACCAAAAACATTTGTACCCCCTTAATATTTTGAAATAGGAAAATAAAACATAAAATAATCTACTATGGGCAGCGTGCAGTGGCTCATGCCTGTAATCCTAGTACTCTGGAAGGCCAAGGCAGGTGGATTGCCTGAGCTCAGGAATTCGAGACCAGCCTGAGCAAGAGCAAGACATCATCTCTAAAAATAGCTGGGCATTGTAGTGAACGCTGATAGTCCCAGCTACTAGGGAGGCTGAGGCAAATGAATAGCTTTGAGCCCAAGAGTTTGAGGTTGCTGTGAGCTATGACATCAGATCACTTTATTGAGGATGACAAGTGAGACTCTGTCTCCAAAAAAAAAAAAAATAATAATAATAATAGTAATCTATTGTGGTCCATACAATTTTTGTAGGGTCAGACTGTTAGATTAAAGAGGACGTGACTGGCACCTCCTACCTTGGATGTTTCAAGACTCCCAAGGTGACACTGACCTCTGTGGTTCCCTGGAATCTCATATTGCTTCGAACTCATGTCTGGGTAGACAGTCCAAGTTCTGGGCCACAGCTAGTCTTTCCTACCATGATAATTCTCACTCTGCAGGTCAAGGAACCAGAGTGAGGATCCTTCCAATGGCCGTGTGTCCTTCCTAGGACCCAGGGAATGACCACAAGGTGGGTTTATGGACTCAGTGCACTCTCCCCATGTGCACCTGGGTCAGAACTTTGCTACCTGACTCCTACATGGCCTGTGATAACATGTGGGCCGGGATGATGCTTTGTATCCCAGATATTAGCATCAACCCAAACCCTATATCCAAGGCCCTTCACACACCTGACTTACTTTCTCCCCCCAGGGTATAGTAAATGGTCACAAGTTCTTTGGGGACTAAGTGAAGGAGTCACTACTTATCTGCCTGCTGTTCCACCTTTCCGCAAGGGACCTCTTATACCTCCATTTATACCCCTGGACCAGATGGTCATTGGCTGAGTCTGGGGTTGGTGACCTGCCTGGCAAGGGCCTTCTGTTGGCTGGGGGCAGTTCTGCCACAAAGGGACCCATGAGATGAGAGAGTTTGTCTTCAAACTCAGCAGCTAGGGATGGGGGCCTGGACTTACAGAGGGGCTATAGGGTATCAGGGTATCATCCCAGCCAACCGCTGAGAGCCAGGGGTCAATGGGAGAAGTTGGGGGATTAAAGAAAACAAAGAAGGTTTAAAATGCACCTTGGAGAGAGTGAGATTGCAGACCAGCTCAGTCACCTATCTGAGCATGACAACAATGTGTCACTATGGAATGTGGACTAGCCAGTGCTCTGTGGAGCAGTGATCCCCAAACTTTTTGGTACACAGGACTAGTTTCATGGAAGGTGATTTTTCCACTGGCCAGGAGTGGAGGGGATGGGACATGACAGGGATGGAGCTCAGGCAGTGATGTGAGCAATGGGGAGCAGCTGTAAACACAGATGAAGCTTCACTCACTCACCCACCACTCACCTCCTCCTGGTAACAGGCCGTGGACTGGTACCAGTCTATGTTCCAGGGGTTGGGGGCCGCAGCTCTAAAGAAACAGTACCAGTAAGAGACCGACAGACAGATTTATTATAAGGAATTGGCTTATGAAATTATGGACCAGTCTCAAGATCTTCAAGTTGGAGATCTAAGAGTGCCAACAGCATGGTTCCTGACTGAAGGCTAGAAGGCTCTGGACCCCAAAAAAGCTGATGTTTCAGTTTGAGTCCAAAGGCAAGAAAAATAACAATGACCCAGCTCAAAAGTAGTCAGGCAGGAGGGATTCCCCCTCATCTGGGGAATGGTCAGCCCTTTTGTGCTAGCCAAGCTGGGCAAGGGCCCTCTACTTTACTCAGGCTACTAACTCAAATGCTAACCTCCTCCCCAAAGCCCCTCATGACACAACCAGAATAATGTTTGACCAAATGTCTGGGGGTATACAATGAACCATCACAGAATTATGTCTTGTGCTGACCTCACTACCAGGCAGAGGAAGAAAGTGGAGCATCAGCACCACCCAGGTTCAGGGTTCTGCCAGAAAACTATGAAGAAGGAAGGGGGTGGGCAGGATAGTTTAGGATAACAGGTGAATATTAAGTTAAAATCCAGGACCTGACTTAGATGAGAATAGGGAGGGCTGGTGGACTTGGGAGAAGCCAGTGTGCCTCGTGGGTCCTAACAGTCCTCAAGCAATCAGGAGAATCATGGGGCGAGGTTGCAGGGGCTGCCAGGACAGCTACAACCCAGGGGGCTTACCATGGCAGATTTATGCTTTATGAAATCATAAATGAGGCTAGAAGTCCAAAATCCAGGGCATCTGCCTCTGTGTAGAATCCCCCCATCTCTCTGCCAGCTCCTGATGCTGCTCACAGGTCCTGGGCATGCCTGTCTTACAGCTACATCCCTCCCACCCTCCTCTGTCATTATATGGTGCCCTCCCGGGGTCTCTGTCTCTTTTTTTAATAAGGAAACCGGTCACACTGGGCTAGAACCCCCCCAATGGCCTCATCTTGATTCCCTCTTTAAAGGCCCTATTTCTAAAGAAGCTCACATTCACAGGTAAGGGGGTGGTCAGGACTGCAGCACATCTTTTTGAGGAGACATGGCTCAAACCCATAAACAAATTTTAAACTTCATAGTTTACCCCATTACTATGACAATTAGATAAGATAATACGTGAAAAGATATTTTTAGAAGAAAAAGAGCACGGCAAGTTATTGCTTTCTACACTTGATGGGTGGCTGTTAATCATCTCTTGTTTGTCTTGGAATAGCAGGAGATCCAAGTGAAGGTCAAGAGGCAGGCTCAAGATCAAGTCACTTTGCACTGGAAGATACCAGATGTCAGCATTTCTCTACTTAAAATAGTTCCAAAGACAAATGATTACAGAAGTGACAAGCTCCAGAGGCTTCCGAGTCATAAATTAAATACCATTCTTGGAGCCAGCAACATGGATGTGTTAATTATTACTGAGACATAAAAATGTCGCAGTTTTGACAGTCACCTTTTTTCCTTCCTCCAGTCTTAATTTTTGCGATATTATTTCAGTGTAGTTTTCCTTTCTATAGAGCTGTCTCATTAAAAGGTGTGTCCATGTCTTCCACTGTTTTTTTTTTCATTATAGTGAAAACACAGGACTAAAATTAATCACAGTTTAACCACTGGTGTGTGTACAGTTCAGTAGTGTTGAATATATTCATGTTGTTTTGCAGCAGCCTCCAGAACTTTTTCACCTTGCAAACTTGAAACTCTATTCCCACTAGACACTACGCACCGCCCCCCGCCCCCCAGCTCTTTCTATGTCCTGTTTCTATGATTTTGACTACATTACATACTTCATGTGGGTGAAATCCTACAGTAGTTTGGTGGCTGACTTGTCCTCAAAGTTCATCCATGTTGCAGCATGTGATAGAATTTTCTTCTACCACATTTTCTTTATCCATTCATCTGTTAATGAATTTCTGAGTTGCTTCTGTGGATAATGCTGTGATGAACATGGATATTCAGATATCTCTTTGATATCCTGCTATGGCTTCATTTAGATGAATATCCAGAAATGGGATTGCAGGATCATATGGTAATTAAATTTTCAATTTTTTGACAAACTTTCATACCGTTTTCCATAATGGCTGCCACATTTTACATTTCCACCAATAGTGCACAAGAGTTTCGACTTCTTGACCCCCTTGCTAACACTTACTATTTTCTGTTCTTTTGACGGTGGCCATCCTGAAAGGTGAGGTGTGAACAGATCGTAGTTCGGGGGTGTCTCTCTAGTGATTAGTGATGCTGAGCATCTTTTCAAATGTGCATTGGCCACTTGTATATCTTCTTTGGAGAAATGTCTGTTTAGTTCTTTGCCTGTCTTTAAATATTTTTATGTTTAATTTTTATGGCTATATAAATGGATATATATCTTTACAGGCATATAATGTGAATTAATTAAATCATGGCAATTGGGGTAGCCATCATCTCAGGCATTTATCATCTCATTTTGTTTAGGAAAATTCCAATTCCATTCTTTTAGTAATTTTAAAGTATATCCTTTTTGCCTGATTTTAAATTGAGTTATGTGGTTTTTTCATTGTTGTTGAGCTGTGGAAATTGCTTTATATCTATACATTAACCCCTCACCTTATACACAATGTGTATTATTTTCTCCCATTCCATAGGTTGCCTTTTTAGTCTGTTGATAGTTTCTTTTCTTTTTTTTTTTTTGGCCAGGGCCAGGTTTGAACCCGCCACCTTTGCTATATGGAGCCAGTGCCCTACTCCTTGAGCCACAGGCACCGCCCAGTGTATTCTTTTTGATGCTCCAGTAAATGAGATCATTTTCTTTATTTCTTTTTTTGGTTGGTCATTGTTATTGCATAGGAACACAACTGATTTTTGAATGTTGATTTTGCATCCTGAAATTGCTGAATTTATTAGTTCTAACAGTTTCTTGGTGGGCTCTTCAGAATTTTCTATATTTAGGATCATGTCATCCGTGAGCAGAAATGATTTCTCCAGAGAGACAGAAGCAGCAGGGGATGTACAGACAGACAAGTGAGAGAGATTTGATAGGGGAATGACTCACGTGATCATCCAGGCGGAGAAGTCCCATGGCAGGCCCTCGGCACCCTGGAGACCCTGGAATGTGGGTGTGTGGCTCAGTATAGGTTCAAAAGCTTTAGAACCAGGGAAGCCACAGGTGTTTGAGGCCAAAAGATTGAGAAGGAGCATGTGGGGAGGTGAGGGCACTGCTGAAGTCAGTTCTGGAGTCCAGATGCCCAAGAGCTGAAGAAGAACGTCCTGGTTCAGGAGGGAGAGCAAGGAAACCGCCTTTGTTTTTGTTTTTTTGTTTTTTTGGGTTTTTTGCCTTTTATTTTATATGGATCCCAGCAGGCTGGATGATGTCTGTCCATGTGGAGGGCAGATGTCCCCATTCAACCTACAGTTACCTACCAGTCTCCCCTTAAGCACCAGAAGTAATGCTTTAGAGCAGTGGTTTTCAACCTTCCTAATGCTGAGACCCTTTAATACAGTTCCTCATGTTGTGTTAACCCCCAACCATAAAATTATTTTGGTTGCTACTTCATAACTGTAATTTTGCTACTGTTATAAATAGTAATGTAAATATCTGATATACAGGATGGTCTTAGGTGACCCCTGTGAAAGGGTCCTTCAACCCCCAATTGGGTCGCAACCCTAACCCTAGCCCAAGAGTTCACATGTGGGGTTTATCTCTAGTCCAGTGTGACATACATGCAGAAGCTGGAGGCTGGAATGGTTCAGTGAAGGCCCTGGGCCAGCAGGGGGGAGATGGGACCCCTATAGGCTGGCCTGGTCTGAGCTCCTGGGTACCTCTCATTCCTGAAGCATGAGGAGCAAAGGGCCTGGCGTGGTGCAGAGGGAGTCATCGTGGAAAAGGGGGACTTTGTTCTGCTTCTGTTGTGTCAGTGGAGCCCGTGCACAGGGCCAGAGGGCACAAAGACCAGGAAAACTGCTGACACAGCAGAAGGAGCCCAGCCTGGGCACGGAAGTTGCAATTCATCACGTCAGCTCTCAGTGCGGCCAGGCCTTGACCACAGGAAGCTGCAGAGAGAAGCCAAAGTGACAGAGGCAGAGAGGGCAGAAGACCCTACACACCGCAGGCTCTGGCAGCCTGTGACTACAGGAAGGTAGGGAGGCTGGGGTTTGAGCCCAGGCTGAGGTAGAGCCTCATCCAGGAAACCCCAGGCCCCTTTAGGTCAGTGGTCAGCAGCTTTCCTATCCTGTGTCCTGACCCCATGCCTAGGTACAAAGAAAACCTGTCACCTGAGGTTCAGCAGCCTCTACCTCTACCTCTTTCCTGCTGTATGACCTTGAGCATCACCTCTCTGAGCCCTGATTCTCCCGTGTATGGTGAAGCATTTCTAGTGCCCATGCTGTCCTAGGCTTTGTGTACCCTGCTTTAACCCTCACAATACCCCTATGAGGCTGGCTGCATCATCTCCAGACCTGTTTACTGTTGAGGAAACAGAGGCCTCACAAGGGAGGGGACAGTGAACGGTGGACAGGGGCAGGATCCAGGTTGGGCAGCCTGGCCTTGGCCTGCCTGAGCTCTGCTGTCTGGGAACGACCTTGCCCTGGATCTCAGACAGCACTACCAGGGTGTCAGCCCACAAGTAGAGTCACAAGGCACATAAAACATCAAACATGGGGCTCTGATGATGGTCTCTCTGGCCTCTACCCAAGGAGAATCCTGGGGCCCTTTCCCAGCTTAACAGGGGGTGGATTCTCTGCAGCACCCCAAGAGGGCCCAGAGTCCAGGCGTCAGGAGGGTCTGTGCTGATGAAAGCAGAATCATGGACGGACCTGACAGCCTCTTCTATTTGCGCCACCTACTCCCAGGTGCCATGTAAGGTGCTTAATTAATGAGAGTATTGAACCTTGAAAAAATGTATATTAAATACATACTTCAATTAACTCCTGCAATTTTACTATTTCTTATGAGTCATGATCTCCCCAGCTTTGCAATTCTCCTTATTACTTCTGTTTCCCCAGGGGGGAATTAAGGAAACCCACGGGATGGGCTGATGGAGACCAGCATGCACCCAGAGATGTGTGTGGTGGGGGCACTGCCACTAACTGCCACTAGGGGGAGAGTCACTAGGAGAGAAACATCCTTAGGGATGGAGAGAAGAGGCTTGTGGGGGAGATCCCTCTCCAGGGTGGCAGCGTTCCAGGAGGAGGTGCTGTGTGGCTCTTCAAGAGGATGCCTTGGATGACCTCAGCCAGGATTTTAGACGGCACCATCAGCATAGCCAGACCCGGCTTGTTGCCTCTGTGTCATCACCTGGGTGGGCCAGGCACTCGGCAGGTATTACTGAGTGAACACACACAGAGAACCCAGCTTCTAAAGTGGAGGATGGCCACATTGGGATAACAACAGGGAAGAGTCTTCCCTACAGACACAGAAAGAGGGGCTTTTCCCACATACACATTTTAAGAATGCCAAATGTTCAGAGGAAGGAGGCCAGGCTGTCAGAGGTCTAGACCATTTTCATTTTTCTTCTCTGCTGTCATTTCTCCCTCTCTTATGGTTAAAAAACCAAATAAATAATGGACAAACTCACCTGTAGTCCCAGCTACTTGGGAGGCTGAGGCAGAAGAATCACCTAAGCCCAGGAGTTGGAGGTTGCTGTGAGCTGTGATGCCACAGCACTCTACCCAGGACAGTCTCCTAGAGACATTTTGTGACTTGGGGGCAGTCCCCCAAGTAACTCAGTGTTCCAGAATGAGATAAGATCGGTCACTAACTAGTAAGCATGTGTTTGAGAGAGCCAGACTAACTCCATTTTGTTGAGAGAGCCAGACTAACTCCATTTTGTTGCCCAAACCCTATTCCTAGCTGTTTACTGCATTCCTTAACCTCTAGCTTACAGGGCCGCACCCTGCAGCTCTGCCATTCCATTCCTAGTAACTCAACTGTAACTATTGATTATGCCTCCTCGGGCAACTAAGTCATCTGACCACAGTAAAACAATTAGTTTCT